>QTSX02003849.1:0-78367 GCA_014839935.2 Entomophthora muscae | reverse complement strand
TTCCTCTCCAGATGATTTATAAGGAGTTTCTGGGCCTCAGATGCATGATTAAAAAGTGGGACAAAGAACTGGCAGAAGCCCAAGACATTCTTGAAGTCCTCCCTCCTTTTGGTTGTACTATCACACATGTGGAAATATCCATTCAAAAGGTGAAATCAAGGCCATCTTGGACACTGGATCTCCTGTTAATGTTATATCCCCAAAGCTTGTCAAAAAGCTCAAGCTTGCCCCCAACCTCAACTATCACCAGTCATATGGCACAGCTGGGCTATCCATGACTTGCGCTATAGGGGCCTATTCTGCCCTTCCCATGCGGTTTGACAAGCTACTTTTGGCTGTGCCTGCTGTTGTCTTGGAGAATGAGAGTTACAACCTCCTAGTTGGTACTCAATTTCTTAGGGAATACAATGGGATCATCAACCTGAAGGATGGCTACCTCTCTATCCTAGGGTACAAAGTTCTCTTGATCTTTGAAGAGCCTGTTAAAGTTCCCAGAAAACGCCTCAAGACATGTGCCTTGGAATATCCCACTGGTGTTTTCACCCTAAAATACTGTACCCACTCATCTAACATGAAGTGTCCTCCTATGGCTTGCCCTGCGTCTGAGGGGATTCCTCTCCTGGCCACTTCCACAACAACTATCCCTCCTAGATCTCAAGCTATCCTGGACTCCCAAATATCATACAAGCTGCCTGAGTGTATGTTACTAGAGTTATACTCTCCTCCCTCACTAGGATGCAACAAGCCCTACTTATGCCCGGGAATCTTGGACGTCTCTCATAAGGGCCCTGTTCAATTGCTGGTTGCCAACTTAACCGCCCTCCCCATACATGTATCTAGAGGACAGGTTGTTGGCTATAGTAAGTTGTTTAACACTCCTGACGTCCTATAATTGCATCCCTTTGGTATGTTCCAGGATTTTAATTTACCTGAAGACGGGCCCCAAGTCCTATCCTTGTTCACTGCACAGGATTTCCACATCTATCCCCAGTACAACAGAAGGAGGTACTTGATTTGATAGACCAATTTTTGGATATCTTTGCTAAAGATAGCACTGATTATGGTCTAGCTAAAGGCGTCATTCATCAGATCAATACTGGTTAGGCTCCCCCCTTCTGCTCTAAACCATATTGCCGCAGTCATGTAGAGGACACTCAGGTGTCTAAAGAGCTCAAGCAACTTTTAGAAGCTGGACTAATAGCTTTTTCCTAAAGTCCTTGGGCCTCCCCCTTACTCATACTATAAAAGAAGGATGGAGGACATTGTATCGTGATGAACTACTGACAATTGAACTCTTTAACCAAAAAGGATTCTTATCCCTTACCACGCATTGATGATGCTCTCTGCCGCCTTGGGGGCTCCAAGTTCTTCTCTGCTATGAACCTAGCCTCTGGGAACTGGTAAGTTGATCTATCTCCTGAGGATAGGCAGAAGGCCGCACTCATCACTTCAGAGGGACTGTTTGAGCCCACTTGAATGCCTCAAGGGCTCTGCAATGCCCCAGCTACTTTCCAACAAGCCATGGACTCCACCCTCTGTGATTTGAAGCTCTCCTGTGTCCTAGTGTACTTAGACAATATCACAGTCTTCAGTGCTACCTTTACAGATCACCTGGCTCACCTTAAGGAAGTGTTCATAAAGATTCAAGAGGCTGGCCTTAAGTTAAAACCATCAAAGTGTGCTTTCTTCAAGGAACGCCTTGAATTCTTGGATCATGAAGTGACCCAAACGGGGATTTGTTCCATGACCAAGAAAGTTGAAGCCATTGAGAAAATGCTCCTGCCCACCAATCTGCAACAAGTTCAAGTCTTTCTGGACATGTTGGGATACTACAGACAATTCATCCCCAACTTTGCTGACACTAGCAAGCCCTTGGTCCAGCTTTTTTGTAATGTTCCTTTTGAATGGACCGCCAGCTAACAACAAGCCTTTGAGACCCTTAAGCAAAAAATTAAGGAGGCCCCTATCCTAGTATATCCTGACTATGACAAGGAATTCATCTTATATACCAATTCTAGCAACCTGGCCATTAGAGCCATCTTGGCTCAAATAGATGATGAAGGTGTGGATCACCCTGTAGCTTATACCTCCCGTGTCCTGAGCAAGCATGAGAAGAACTACAGTGTAACAGAGAAAGAGTGCCTTGCTGTGCTGCATGCTGTCAAGCAGTTTTGCCATTATGTGTATGGCACCCATTTCACTGTGGACACTGACCACGCTTTGCTTAAATGGTTACAACAACTTAAGGAACCAGATGGGCAACTAGCTAGATGGGCTCTCCGCCTGCAAGATTAAAACTTCACGGTGCTGCACTGTCCTGGAATTCAACATCAAAACGCTGATGGATTGTCCAGAATGCCCATCCTTGCGCTACACCCTGCTGAGGCTGATCAACTATATGAACTAATTGAATATCTTTCCTCTTGGGAGAGCAAGACGGAGAAAGCCCAAATCGCCCTATCTAAGCTATCTGAAGACACACTCATTTGTGACAATCAGCTTTTTAAAAAAGTACAAGACCACTACCTGCCTTATGTACGGCCTAGTCTTTGCCTTTTGTTGGTGCTTCAAGCTCATAAGGAGACAGGACACAGAGGCGTTGCCAAGACTTATGCCTGGCTCCAGAAAAACTACTTCTGGGAAAACCTTTGCCTACTGATCCCAGATGTCATTGCTAGTTGCCATGATTGTCAGCTTCAACAACCATGTGCTGCCTCTCACAAATTCAAGCTAGTCCCCCCGCAACATGCATTTCACACTGTCAGCATTGACGCTGTAGGGCCTCTTCCTTGCTCCTGCTCTGGCTGCTGCTTTATCCTAATTGCTTTTGATCATTTTGGAAAGTGGGTAGAAGCTTGCCCAACTAAGGACATTACTGCCAAGACAACCACCGCCTTTCTGATACAGGATGTATTC
Organism: Entomophthora muscae; assembly: GCA_014839935.2. Classification (NCBI taxonomy): domain Eukaryota; kingdom Fungi; phylum Entomophthoromycota; class Entomophthoromycetes; order Entomophthorales; family Entomophthoraceae; genus Entomophthora; species Entomophthora muscae. The sequence goes on along the minus strand of QTSX02003849.1, from coordinate 75,451 downwards.
TTTTGCCATTATTGTTGTCAAGTGTTGCTATCTAATAATGGGACTAACTTCAATGCTAAGTTAGTGACCTCAGTTGTCAAGGCTTTGGGGTCTCACCAGTCTTTTTCTGCCCCTATAATCCTTCTACCAATGGGTTGGTTGAGCGTGCAAATTCCACTCTGGTTTTTATCATGAGGAAACTCACCTACTCCAATGCTGCAAACTGGGATCTATACTTACCTGCTGCTTTCTTTGCCTATTGCCTTAACAAACATTGTGTCACCAGGTATTCCCCTTTTGCTATGTTGTATGGTTGTGAATCCACCACTCTGTTGCTCTTGGGGGCCCCTACTCTCCTCTGATAAGGCCATGAACCCGGTGTCAGGAATTCTCTTTCTGAGATAACTGACAACAAATTGTCTCTTGAGACATCATCAGAATTAACCCCTTCTTTGGGGTTGATTTGGTCTTCTAAAAAGGTTGGGTCAGTTAGTAGTAGCTGCTCTAAATTACCTAAAAATGTTGATCTTCAAACAGCCTTTGATACAGAAAATACAACACCAGGTTTTGAACCCAGGTCTTTTGCTGGACAGCCCTACTTTCACATTTACAAAAACGTTAGTTTAAAGGATAGCAAATTGTTACCTTTCAAATTCAATTCTAGCCAATCAAACGCTATGCTGATCCTTTTTAAATTTACTTCTGGACATGATGGTGATGTTGAGAGTTCTTGTGTCTCTGTTTCTGCTGTTGCCTTGCTGTTGGCTTTGGGTTCTCCTGTTGGTTCCTGCTCCTCTTCCCCAGTTTTAACTGGGGAATAGCTGGGCATTTCCTGTTCCTGCCTGGCCATGTTTTAATTATTTTTTAATCCAAAAAATGATTTTAAGATCTCTTAAGTCATCATATTGGTTAATAATTCTAAATTCATATTTTAAACTGCCAAGGATCTCCAAATTCCCCAATTTTATCCCCATGAGATTTGATCTCCTTTATGTTTCCCCAGATTATCATTTTTGCTACCATGTTATATAAGGCTGGTAAGATATGATCTATCACTTGTTCAATCAATAAAGTCTACATTCACCCAAGTGACTGTTTGTTAAATTTTATTTTTATACAACCTCTAAATTTCCAAGGCCATGAAATTGCCCAAGACTCCTCATGGGGAGTGGCTTGGGTATAAATGGTTACTCTGGTTAGTCCTGACTTTGGTGGTGTTTGCCAGCGTCCCAATAGGTTCCCGTGCTGATTCCGGCACAACAGCAGATTCCCAGTTCCTGGATAGCTCATGACACTGTGTGATTCCTGGAGTCTGGTATACAGCAAGTCCCATCTCCAATAATCCCCCTGTGCGTGAGGAAACCAAGTTTTATGGTTCTCCTCCTTTGGCAAACAAACCTCAAGTGTTTTGTCCCTTGGCTTTGGCCTTTTTTAAGTTATCTGGGTGTGTACTTCTTTCTGGGCCTCTTTAATCCCCTCCTAGGTTGGTACCAACTCCTTGGAGAGATATTTCATCTGGGAATGGTCTCCTTACCTGTGGGATCTCTGGTCACGGGATTAAATCACTTGGCAATCATTCACCACCTAGGGGGGGTTACTCCCTAGCGGGTAGGTGCCTGACACCCGGACAACCATATCAAATATCTAGTCAATTGTATCATTGATATTCAGGTCACTACCTACACGTCTTCATATAAGACCAAGATGCTTGAGCTCTCTCCCAACAATGCTGGACAATCTTCCTTGCCTGAGTTCAACATTGGGGACCACGTTCCTTACTATCAGCGTAGAGTAGGAGGACGCGCTCATAAGCTGGACTTGTTGTGGATTGGGCCCTTGGAAGTGACCTTCAAACAAGGATCAGAAACACTGTGAAACTCTTCTCCAGTGGTCAACTGTTTGCCTGAGTGCATGCCAAGTTCCTCCGCAAGTACCACCCCCTAAGGCCAATCTAGAGGGGGGCAATGTCGTGAATGCCACCATTCACCATGTTTTGATTTTGCCTTCAATGGGTTATTTTGAGGACAAATCTCTCTCTTTTGCTTTTGTCCTTTGAAATGATTCTGGCTCCAAATTGTGAAATTCAATTGTTCAGTTTCCTGATTCTGTGCAACTCACTTTCCCCACTCATGCTTGTGGAAAGTGATCCTACTGTCCATGTACTGTTTTGTGGTAAAGCTACACAGTATATATTTCCAATCTTTTCACCCAATAAACTTAAGCTCTATTCACATTTTTGTCTTTGTGCCTTCACGTACTTTGTTGCCTCTCTAGCCACGCCTAGCAGATATTATTCAATCTGAGCCACAAGGTAATTTCATAGCCTTCCCTGCCATTCTAACCAAGACTTAGTAGGAATTCAATCCTAAGGTTAGGATTTCCTGTTGTGGCTCTGTGCCGCGCCTCAGATCACAACAAAGGGTGAGCATACCTGCATCATGCCCAATACAACCATTACCTGTCTCCTGAAATAATACCTTGTGCAGATCATGCCTACCTCCAAGGGGGTAGGACACGCCATTTCAAAAACGGCATCTCAAAAAATGCCATCTCAAATTTAATTTGAGATGGCGTTTTTTGCGTTAGTGATTTTGAATCACAAAAAAATAAAAATAAAAATAAAAACAATAAAATAGTTAAAATTTACATATACTTTATTAATACGGCACTCAAATTTACACCATCTTGATTCTGTCACTTTGAGTCAGATTAATTAACTCTTATTTTGCTAACTTTATTTACATATGAAATCACTTAGTGTGGGGCGTGTTTACGCCATCTCAACTTTACGTCATTTTGAATTACGCCATCTATCTTAAACTAAAATAAGTTTATACCTGAACTAAAATAAAGCCTGTGGTATAGTGCCAGAAGATGTTCCTATAGTATTAATCTAAGACACTTATAAAAGGAACAACCTAAAAAGACGCCACTATGATAGTCCTTCTAGTGATTGTCATTGCTGGGTAAAAAAAACCAGTTTTGTTATATGTAATTTATAACTTTATTATACATGGATATGTTGATAAGGGTTTCATCAATAAAATATTTTAATAGTGATTTTAATATGGAAGGGGGTGATTATGCCATTTCAATTTATGTCACTTCAAATTTCACTGGGTTTCATATCACCCAATTGATTCAAGGCGCACAATGAATAGGTGGAAATAAGGGGAAATTACATATGACGCCAGGCTATGCTATATCAATTCCCCCTCTGCAATTCTTGCTTTCCACTTTTCAAAAGTATAGTTTCACGTCTAAAACCACTTAAGCAAAAAACGTAAGAAAACATATGAAAATTTGCAAATATATATTTTTTGACCTCCTCTAAACAACTGGGTACTTTTTAACCCCAGTTGTATAAGCTAGTTTTTGAGAAATTCAAGTTTTACTCTTTGGCCCAGTTGAGGTAGCTCCACTGTAGATTTCTTAATTTAATATAAAAAATGGTCAAAAACACTATGTTTTTGAGCTACAGCATCTCAATTACGTCACTTCAAAAACGCCATCTTGAGAGCAAGTTTTCAGTCAAAACTCAAAGTTTTACCTACTTGTGTTACTAATAAAAAAATTATTTTTTCAAAAAAAAGAAAATATTGAAATTTTGATAGTATATATTATTTGATCTCCTCTACAATTCTATGTAAAAAAATTGATACTTTTATATTAAAAACATTCTTGTTTTTCTCTTTAAAAACAACCCCCAAATTGCTCATATATTGATACTAATTCACTTTTAGATGCCTCCCATGCCTACCACCAAAGCTGCGTCCAAGGCCTCAAAGGCCTCAAAGTCCAAGACCACTCCTCCAAAGGCCAAAAAGGCCAAAACTACCCCCAAAAAGCAGCCTGCTAAGGGTAAAGCTCCCCCCAAGACCCCTACGCCCTCACTAGAGCCTGAGGAAACAAGCCCAACCCCTCCCCATTCTCCTTTTGTTTACTCCCCGTCAGACCCTCAAGAGAAGTTATTCAACTTTAACCACCACTCTGACCCCACTTCAGAGCCTGAGGATGAAGAAGAGCAGGAGCCTGAGCATGGTGCTCCTGCAGATGAGCCAATTGAGCTCTGGGATCTTAATACCATCCATAATGTATAGAACAGAAATGGCTCCTTTGCTGTGCCCTCAACTTACCCTATCAGCTATCTGATTATGACCAAGAAAGGGGGTGCTGGCTTTGTCCACAAGGGCTACAGCTTCAGCTGCAACAACAAGAAGAAGCCCATCTGTCAGCATCACTTCAAATGTGATAATGTTGGCTGTCCAGCTAGACTCACCACCTATGGGTTCACTCGTTTTAAAGCCCTGACTATTGGGCATGACTGTGCCAAGCCCTTTGATCCACTGTATCAACTGATCTGCTGGTTTCTTTGCCAGGTCATACCAACCACCAAAGACCAAACTGCAACTGAGGTCATAAATGATGCACTTATTAATCTAAATGATACCCAACTGGCAACTGTTGGTGGTGCCTCAAAACTTCAGAGATATCTCACTGACCAGAGATATGCTCTGAGCACTGAAGGTGTCAGTGCTACATCAATTGACCAGTTGATTTTAACTGAAGAGCAAAAGCTTTCACAGCATGAAGAGAGATTTCTCCTTCACAATGATGGGCAACATGCCCCAGAGCGGATCATCTGCTTTGCTACCTCCCAGGATCTTTGCAACCTTTTAAAATGCAAGACCTGGCTTGCAGATGGAACATTCTCAACCTGCCCAAAGCTCTTTAGCCAGCTTTGGAATATCCATGGGCAGGTTGGCAATCTTGTTCTTCCCCTGGTCTTCTTTTTCCTCCCAAATAAGAAGCAGGAAACCTATGTCCGGGCTCTAACAATATTAAAGGCCAAGTTGGATGAGATCCTCCCAACTATTGAAGAGGAGCCAAAGGAGACTAGAGGGCGCAAGAAAAAGGCCCAGTCAGAGGAAGCCACCCCCATCAAGAAAAAGCCCAAAAGCCTTCCATACCAAGAATACCTGGTAGTAGATTTCGAGCAGGCTCAGGCCAATGCTTTTATTAGAGTCTTCAAGAGCTCCCCTCAGGGATGCTACTTTCACTTTTGGCAGGCACTCTGCCGCCGCCTTCAAAAGTGCTCTGACCTCCATGAGCTAGTCTACACTGAAGGCACAAAGGAAGCAAAGGACGTGTTCAACTGCTTTGCTGCCCTTGCCCTTGTGCAGAAGGAGGAAACCAATGCCTTCTACAACGCTCTCCTCTGCCATCCCTACATTATTGCCAACCAGGCAGCCTTTGCTCCATTCATAGAGTATTTTGAAACTCAATGGGTTGGAGTGTTTCAAGGAGCACGCCACATCAGAAAAGGCGGTGACTCAATCACATGGAATTGCTTTAAGCGGGTAAAGAATGGCCTAATCAAGACCACCTCTTCTCTTGAAGGGTGGCATAGTCAATTTGCCACAAGGGTCCGGGTTCAGAAGCCCAAGTTCAACAAAATCATGGTCCATCTCAAGACTCAGCAGGCCATCTCTGCCTGCCTCTTTAAAACAGGCATCAAGACCAAGGATGATCCCCCCAAGCAAACCAAAGCGGTGAAAAAGTATACAGAGATTAGCAAGGTGGTCATTGCCTACTATCCCAAGGATAGCAAGCTTGAGCATCTCCAAGCTATCTCAGTTGCTCTTTCAACCAATGTATGATCCTTCCTCAATAAACACCACTCTATCTTCTCTCTTTTTCCCTTTACTTTTATCATTATTTTAGTTTTATTTAGTATTTGGTACAATTCTATGCTTATTTTAAAGTATAGTTTGTAGTTAAAATCAATGAAAATAGTTATTTTTGTGATATTTTAACTTTTGGGCTTTACGCAACCTTGTTGCTACTAATTGACCCCATTTTTTATTGCATATTTGGAATTCTGAGGCTTTTTTAAGCCTAGAAATGTTTTTTGAATTTTATTTTTTGATAATTTTTTAGGGTTTTTGGGGGGGTTCAAAAATCTAAAATTTTAAAACTGTTTTTTCTTGGTCAAAATGCCGTAAATCAAAATGGCGTTTTTACTAGTAAATTGAGATAGCAAAAATTCGAGATGCCATATTTTGAGATGGCGTTTTTTGAGATGCCATTTTTGAAATGGCGTGTCCTACCGTATTTTTCAATTTACTATGTAAATTACACTCTTTATTATAGAATTATTTTTTATTCCCATAAAAATTAAAATTCCAATGAACCAAAAATAAAGATATTTTATATATAATAATAACTACAAAATATAAAAAAATTCTAGCTTAAATTTATTATACTTTATATAAGCACAACTAAAAATATCTCATACCTTAAAGATAAATTAACAAAATATAAGATATTTCTTACAAAACCACATTGAAACTGTATCTTAAACTTACCATTTATACCTAAAAAGATTAGTACTATCCAAAAAATAAAATATATAAAAATTCAAAAGTAAAAAATATACAGGCAAAGCAAAGCAAGGTTTATTGGGCTAATTAAAGCCACCAGCAAGAGCAGTTGCTACATCTTCTAGGTATTTTTTGATCTCTGCCACCTTGTACTTATTCTTGACCACCTTCTGGACCTCCTCCTGGTAGTCCTGGTCCTTACCCTTTCTCTTCTTGGGGTCAACCAGTTGGCCAGGTCGCAAAACTTAGAGACATTCTGGGCCTGCTTCTCCTGCAGCTTGAAGAAGATGTTGAACTTAGGGTTAGCCCCAAACTTTGCCTTCAGGTGTTTATGCCACACCTCCAGGCTGGGCATGGTCTTCATCTCTCCCTTAATACAGGTGCTTTGACAGTTCCAAGGCGCTGTGGCCCCGCTCTTTCCTCTCTGGGCAGTCACCTTCTTTCCTACCCACTGCCTCTCAAAGTAATCAAGGTAGCCCTTGAAGATGGTGAAATACTTCTTGATGTAAGCATCTTCCAGGAGAGCCTCAAAGCCAATCCCAGTATGCTCTGGATGCACAAAAGCCAAGGCAGCATACTGGGTGATGGCAAAGCGGCACTTCCCTTTACCATCATTAGGATACTTCTCAAAAAGCTCCTTCTCACTCTTGAGATTCTTGATGAGGGCCTGCCTAAAATGGAAGAAGCAGCCCTGTACTTCTTCATTGAAGGTGGCCTCAAAGGCTCTAAACTGAGCTTTCTCTAAGTCCATAATGATCACTTTTGGCCCAAGTGAGCACACATGAGCTAGCTGCTCTGCGCTAGGGTGGACTCATCCTTCTCAGAGGAGGAGGGATTGTCCCTTGTGGCATGGGTGGGAGGGGAGAGCTGGTTGGCAGGAAGGGAGCTCAAAGCATCTTGGACAATTTTGAATGCTCTGGCTTAGACCTCTGTCTTGGCACCAGGCAGGAGGAAGAAAACAAGGGTGATAACCTGGGTATCAAATTGCCCATGCAGGACCCAAAGCTGCTTGAAAAAGGTTGGGGAGGTTGAAAATGTGCCGTCACATAGCCAGGTGGTAGCAGTGGTGAGCTGTCCCAGGTTTTGGGGTGTGATGTAGGCAATGATTCTATCCTCCACTTCCTGCCCATTTTCATGGAGCAGGAACATCTCTTCATCCTCAGTTTTCTTAAAGGGCATCAGAAAGGACCAGGTCTTCAATTGTGGTGGCACTCTTGGCCAGGGGGTTTGAGGCTTGGCGCCTATCACTAACAAACTTAACCAACTGGGTGTGGGTCAGCACCCTCTTCAGATTGATGGGGGAGAGGTGCTTACAGGCAAGCACGGCCACCTGGGTGGGGGAAAGGTCCTTGGAGGGGTGGGATACACTATCTAGAAAGACGCAATCTAGAAAATGTTATCTATAAAACACCATCTAGAAAGACGCCATCTAGAAAATGTGTCCTAAACCGCCATCTAGAAAGACGCCATTTAGAAAACGCCATCTAGAAACTCTATGTCAAATTTCTGGCAGAACTGTGTCAAATAACTTAAAAATTAATAAAAAAACCAAAAAAAATCCAGAGTAGTAAGAAAAACATATGGCTAGACTCAAAATAATCCAAATATTTTAAATCTGCAATAATAATGTGAGATCATCTAGTACCAACTTTAGTGTGCAAATCTCCAAAGTCAACACACCCCAAAACTGTGATATTTCCATATTAAAATTTGCTCCTATATTTGTATCAATTTACTAAAAATTAAGTAAAAAAAATGTTTGAAAGTAAAGTATTTAATGGGAGAGTAACTTGATCAAGCTTCAGTCCCAAAAGTCTTTACAATGCCTTTAAGATGGGTAAGGCAGCCTTTTCCAGTGTAATAGGTCAAAAAGTTCTTGGTAACACTTGCAAACTTGACCTGCTGATCTGCATGCTTGGATAAAAAGCTTTGCTTTTGATGGCCTGAGGGTAAAGCTGGTACCCATGAATATACCAGATCTTCAGCTTTTTGATAATCACAATGAATCTAGGCTTCTTTATCTTAACCAGGCAGGAAAATTGATTGTACCAACCTTCAAGTGATGAGGTAGTCTTAGTTATGCTGTCCTTAACCTGATTATTACAGATCCAGTTAATAGAGACACTATCCTTGTATATATAAAATCATTAATGAAACATTTTAAAATTGAAACCCAAATATTACAGATCCTTTTATGATAAGGAATAAAATCAGTATATCAAAAGTGGTTTTTAATGGCTGTGTTACAGGGAGATAGTACTACTAAATGTGAGTTAATTTGAGTTGATATATTATATGTGGTCATAAATTAATATCATGCTTTATTCCCAATTAATAAGAGAAAGGCTTGGATTTATCACATAAAAGTATAATTTATTATTTGATTCCAGATGCTGTCTTTCTAGATGCTGTATTTCTAGATGGTGTATTTTAGGGTATTTATTAAGTGCTTTTATATTCAAAAAATCTTATTTGGATAACACTCTTTTTATTTCAATTTGTGATAGTGTTTTCTAGATGCTGTTTTTCTAGATGGCATATTAGAAACCAATATGTAAAAAATAACTATTTAATAATTTTTTTTAATTTTTTTTAATTTTGCCGATGTAAATTCTGACCCTATCACAAATTTTTTTCTAGATGGTGTCTTTCTAGATGGTGTTTTCTAGATGGTGTATTGCACCAAAAATACTTGCTTTTATCTCCTTATTCTTATTATTTGTGATATTTTTATTGCATTTTTGAACTCTCTGGGATTATTTTATTATAATAATGAATTTAAAAATATTTTTTATACTAAAAATGTTCAGGGTAAAGTGTGCTGTTACTTAAAAAAGTGCTAGCATCCAGGAGACAAAATTATGTAAAACTGGGTTGTCACTTTACTATAGTGTTGACATTTTTAGTGTCAACATGGGCGCTGTTGCCCCTGGGTTTAGGGACGCAAAATGGCACTGGCGCAGAGTGAAAGTTAATTGGTAAAATCCTTCAAAAGGGTTGAAAGACCCTTCTGTTCCAGAGTTATACTATTGGGGGAAGTCTGATAGTCAGTGCTCTTTTCATGGGCAGGGTTTTGATTGATTACTAGGGCAGGCTTCAAGCTTGTCAGCCCATAGCATAGGTCTCTCCACCTCCATTTGGCAGGTGGTTGTGGTGCTCTGTTAGGCCACTACTGGTATCATTGCATGAGGTTCTTTGTATCCTAGGGCAACTGTGGATCAAATCCTGGAAGATTTGATCCCAAAAGATGTGGGCAGGCAAGCACATGGTCTTTTGGGCTGGCAGCCTGCAGTTTGATTTGACTAGGGTTCAAATCCTGTCACAATCCTTGAGTTTTGGAAGGGGGATTTTCAGTCCACACACCATCCCTTTCTTTTCCCACAGGCCCTCCCTTCAGATTCTTCTTGTCCAGATACTATCAGAAGGCCTGTTTGGTGGTGGTTAAATTGCTCAGAGATTCTCAGGTGCTTTCTTTAATTGGGTAGCCTTTTCACTTGAAGTAGTACTGGAGAGTTTAGCAGTGGGTTTGGTCTCTGTGCACATACTCTACCTCATATCCTTTGAAGTGACCTGTTTAGATGGGGTGGTGGTGCTGTCTTGAGCCTCTAGTGAGGGAGCAAAGTGCCAAAGTTCTTGAACAATAGAAAGCAGTGAAGTATGTTGTGAATTTTTCAGGTAGGAGGTAGTTCTAAATTAAAGGCAACTTCTTAAACCAGCTTGGTGATCCTGTGTGGGCCACTCTTTTTGTGAGCTAGTTTCCTTCAAGAGACATGTAATGATATGTTTTAGAGGTCTAGTTAGACTTTGTCTCCAACTTGCAGGGGTTTGCAAGAGGCTTTTCTTCCTTTTAGCAAAGGCTTTGTAGGTCTGTGCTGCTTGGTTCAGGTTTTTGAGGCAGGTGGTCTGGATACTGTGGATCTGTTTAAACCAGATGAGTCCATAGGGGTTGGTTTCTTTCCCAATCTTGAGGTCCCAGTTGGGTTCAAAGCTATAGTTGGCTTTAAGGGGGACATCCCAATTGAGGTGTGAAATTTGCTTTTGTAAGAAAACTGGGCCATAGGAAGCATTTTTGCCCAATTTTCCTGATCAGTGTTGGTGTAGTATCTGAGGTATTGTTCAAGTATCTTGATAACTCTTTCAGTCTGACCAACAGTCTGTGAGTGTTACAAGATAGACACATAGTTCTTGATACCTAAGTCCTTCATCACTTGTATCCAGTAGTGAGATGTAAACTGGAGTCCTTGGTTGGCAATTAGCTCCTTGGGTGTACCATGTTGGTTGGGAATCTTGTCATGAAAGTGCTGTGGAGTGTTAGAGTCATGTAAATAAGGTCCAAGCTCAGATAAAAGTTGTGGGGATAAATTGCCCAGACTAAAATTAGAACAGAGAACAAAGATGTGCACTGAAGCTTTAAACCTACAAATCTATGGAAAAAGGGAATAAAGCATGAAATGAAGACAATTAACAACACAGAAAACAAGAGATGTAAATGGACCACCAAAAAGAAGTGATTTTGCAATAAGGGGTACAAAACCTGCTGATCCTGAGTAGAGACTTTCCTCAACCATGCCAAGACAGTGGCGGCCATGGCCTGAGAAGGGGGTATCTTTGACCCCAGGGTAGCTTTCATATATTGGGAAATGACTTTATTGAGAGTAGGTAAAACTATCTGAAAACAAGTTTTTAAAGGGGAGATGGGAGGGACTATAACCCAACTGGGAGGGAAAAACTTGAATCTGATTGGCTGGCTGGAAATATTTTCACCTCTTGGTTGGGGACTTCTGCCAAAGCACTAATGACGTCATAATTTGATAATTTTGGGCAACCGGTCAGTCAACTGCCAAACACCACTGGGTAGTGATATCTCATAATCTTCAAAGCGTAATTGTTTGGGTAAAATTTGGGGGATGTAAATTGATTCCTTCACCATCAACAGGTGCAGCATTAACCCATTTTTTTTCAATGACTAGATTTAAGTCATCCAATACTTTCAAGGGTTTTGCTGCTTTCCTGTTCCCATTCTTCTTCTTCAGGAAATTTATCCCAGGCAAAAATGACACTACTGTGACATGGAGTTTCTGCAGCCATGCAGTATGTGGTAGTTGTTATAAAGTAGGACATATTTTTGAATCTGTCTAAAATGACTAGTATAGCATTAAAGGAGGCAGACAGGGCAGCTCTACAATGTAGTCCATGAAAACTGATCTCCATGCACCAGCTGGTGCATCCAAGGGTCTCGACAGCCCTTCAGGTTTAGTCCTATGAATCTTGGTCTGTTCATAAAATTTCAATCTTCCAGGTAGATGGCCACTTCCTTGTCCATTTTAGGCCACATGTAGTTTATCTTGACACTTCTGAAGGGTTTGAGCCTTTTTGAGTGTCTAGTCATCTCTGAGTTGTGGTATTATATGAGTATGTCAGTCCTTATTTGCCCTTCAGGGACATAGATTTGATTATGGAGCAGTAGTGTTGTGCCCATCAGATAGAATCCTTTGTTGTAGTGAGGGCTATCTGGGCTTGTGGATAGGTCAGCAATCAGGGTTGTGGAGAGCAGTTCTGCAGTCTAAGCCTGGATTACATTTGGTTTGTGGGCCATGATACTAATTTAATTTAGGTGAATACCTAGGCTGACTGGGTCTGATAAGGTGTGTGTAATGTTGTTGAGCTGTGCTTTGTTACCTGACTTAATAAAGAACTCAGGTAAAAGTCTTAAATACTTAAGGCTTGAGGCTATGGCTTTAAGCCTGTTTGATCTGGATATGAATAGTAGAATCTTGCTAGTGAATAAGAGATGAGCGCAGAAAATTCAATGTCAAAATTAATGAGCAAAAATGAACTTGGTTTTATTGGAAAGAGGAGCATTCAATTTCATACCCAAAGTTCTGATCTTAATAACATCAGTAGAGGTAATACAAGTGGCAGAAGGCTGGTAAGAATACAAAAGGTTCAGATATTGGTGTTGACATATATTTGGATAAAGAGAACTTTACAGCTTGAAAGCAAAAGCAAAGACTTTCACAGGAGTCAATCTATGAACTATCATTTATTAGGCCAATCAAAACCCCTAGTGAATTCAAATTCACAACAGCACAGTAGTTTTCACAACTGTGGTGCCAAGCAAAATTAAATCATTGTTGTAACTGTGCTGTTTTAGCAGAGTTACAAGGAAAAAAATATTTGGAAATAGATAATATTCTTTATTGAGAGATAAGTATTATATAGTCATTGTGAATCTTGGAGAACAGGAACATGATTGCATTGATCACACGGTAGGATGATGAAGGGGGTAGCCTGATCAGGGTAATGAGTCAAGCGCCAAATTGAGGTATCCACCATAAAGAATCATCATCTGTTCATGTTGCTGGATTTGGAAATTCAAGTCAACTTCCTAGTTTGGCTTTGAGTGACTGGATAGTCAGATTGCGGGTCACGAACCCGCTTGGTTGGAACCTTGCTGGCAGGTTGAGCCTGCTGTTTCAACATCACCTTTAAGGAAAATGAACTCAACTGAAAAATTTTAACTCAGCTTGAAAAAAATAGAAAGGGACTCAAATATATTATAATTTAATATAATTCATTGGATTTTAATTTTTTCTGAGCCAAGTTAATTTTTTCAGGTGAGTTCATTTCACTTATAGATGACTCAATTTTCCTTGTTGCCTCAGCTTTGAAAAATACTGTCAGCTCAGAGGGGAAATTTCCACACAAGCAACCCTGTGCCACTTGAACTGACTTTCCCACCACTTGAAGCCAAATGCACAAGCCATATCAAATTCTCAAACAAGGCAACAAGAACTATTGACAATCCTCACTCAAACCTAATGTTGCAACCAAGATTACTCACTTGTCCACTAATTTATCTCACAATACACAGGGGGCACCCAAAGAGTTGCCCCATGTTGTGACTAATGGTATGGATCAATATGAGTGCAATGTCAAATTGTGGGCATTATCTCCTAATTAGGAGTGTTGTCAATTTGATACACTGATCCCTTTCTCAAGTTATTTCTGACTTGAACCTTATGTCAAACCTGCCACTGTGCCACCCTCTGGTGGACTTGTGGCTTCCCACTATGGTATATTGATTACAATATTATCCAATAAACAACATCTTATTCCTATTTTTGTCCTTTTTAATTGAATTGTTGTCTTACCCAATCTAAATACTGAACTATAATTGGTTCAGTTGCAACACCAACTCAATTTAGCGCTTGGCTTGTTAACAGGACCAAGCCACCCTCCACACAATCCAATTGAGTGATTGTCTCAATCTTGTTTCCTTTAATGATCCATCAATACTATATAATCTCATAAATTCCAATAAATATATTATCTAGTTTCCAATCATTTTTACTTGTGTAACTCTGCTAATACAGCACAGCTACAGCAATACTGTATCAATTTTAAGTGAACTCATGCTTAAAAACCCAATATTGCTATTGCCTGGTGGTAAGGTACAGGTTTAATTGTCAGGTTTTGGTTGACAATTATGACAAAAATACACTGGAATTCCCAACCCCTGTTTTAAGAACAGGGATTTAAAGATACAATAAGATTTCTTACTGAACTTTATTAAGTGATACTGATAAACTTAAAAGGGAGGGAATATTATTGATTTAGAAGCATGTATTTGTACCAAAAAGTTCCTGCACTACTGTAAAATATATTCATTGTGCTACTAGATATCAAACTTCATTGTGATTGATATAGTTGGTACTGTTAAGATGGCGATAGAAATTTAATTAAAACGCACTAGCTAAACTATTGAGAACAAAGTCACTATTTTTTATGGTAGGGGGTTTAAATTGATTTAAAATTTCTCTGCTGTCCTATATATATCTCATATATGATTAATCTTAGCTGCTATATTTATTTGAAATTGGCATTTAAAAATAAACTTTTAATGCTGTAAATTTGTGTTCAAAGTGTATGATCACGTATAGCAATTCAATTGGCTTGAAAAAATGATTGATATGTATATTGCCTTGTTTGTTTAATTATTAATAATAATTTATTCTGGAGAGAAAATTACACTTCTTATTGCTCTTGAAATTGGCATCATTTTACTGGTTGGATTTACAGTTCAAGTTTTGAAGTGGTATGAAAGATCTAGCTGCTTTGCGGATTTTTTAGTTATTATAATCCAATACCAGCTTCCCATACTCCTCTTTGATTCACAAGTGTCTAATCAAGTTCTCCCATATTCCAATCGAAAGGTGCAATCTCACCCCCTAATCCAACCGTTGCACAATGCAGTCAAGAAAATGTTTTTATCTCAAAATCGCTTCCTGAAACTAATCTTTGACAGTTGGTTTGAAATCGAGCTATCCAGAATTACCTGTATTCTTTATTGTGTCTTTGGCTTAGATGCCATTAACTTCATTACTTTAGGATTTAAAGGATTGTATGTCCATATCAAATGTCCATATCAAATGGCCCTATTAGATTCGATAGCAAATTTATTATTGGCAGATGATTAATTACGAATCCACCAACGGAATGAATGTGCTTGTTAGAGTACATGAGATGATGCCGAATTGGGACTAGAGGCTTCCATTAAAAATTCACCAGGTCTTTAATTTGACCCCAAGAAATTAACCCAAATGAGCTTGGTTCATGTTCAAACTGGCTTGAAATAAGGGAGGCCAGATTTGTGGAATTTGTTTACGAATTAGTATTTATCAGAGACTGATTGGTCCTGGTATAGTTGTGTGGGGGTTCAAAATACCCAACTTTTTTTTTAGACACTAAAATCCAAAATGCCCAACCTTATATTAAAGCTGGTTGAAGGCAGTTTCAAAATTGAATCCAAACGATTCAACTTTGATTTGGCGCTAGTCATCACGTAATTTGATTGCATTATTGCTTGTCTGTCCCACTCAACCCCTTGGCTATACTATTGAAAATAAACTCCTTTAAAAAGAGCGGGTTAATTTAATAATTTATTAATTGAAACGATCCCCAAAAGTCCCAACAATGCTCACCAATGGCAATAGTTCGATTTAATACAATCTATTTTAAAAACGTTTTTTCCACGCAATAAGGAAGCACTCATTCTCTGAAGCTTTTGCCCAAATAACGAATCGACTTGTAGCCATTTAAGCGTAAGGTTTTTGAAATTCACAATACCATAATCTATAAGTCTTTTTCACCACTGCTGGGTTAACTACTTATTATTCTTACAGAGCATATTGTATCGATTTAGGTGAGTTGTTAGGTTTAGACTGACGCGAGGGTCCATGTTTACTTCGAACTTTTACTGTGATGATTGGGGGTGGGTGTTTTTGTTTTCAAGCAAACCTAGGCTAATTTATTTAGCACCTTAATTTCTTTAGCTTAGTCTTAGTATAGTGTTTTTAATAAATTCTATATTTTTTATCGTTTGCTAACTTGTTTTATATGCTATTTTATTTGGTCTTGGCTCTTCTACTAACACTCATTTCAATTAACCTTTATACTAAAATAACACTCTTCTTTAGTAAATATGAAGAGATCTACCTCCGCCGGGAGCTTTTTACCTGAGATCGACCTTTCCATAGACCATCCAGTGTGCTTTAGAGAACACGAAGCTAAAAGAATGCGCCTCTCATCTGAAGACTCCTCCTTCTTTTCCATATCCTGTAAGTATTTTTTAGTTACTTCTTCTAAACTTAAAGATAGCAAAAAGGTTCAAAATCCAGAAAGCCTAGTCCCTACTCTCCTAACTGTCAATGGAGGTGAAAATTGCAGCCTTGAAGTGAATGACGAAACTGTAAGCTTTCCTAAATTCGTATTTTATTAACTTTTCTCTAGAATAGACGTCTGGTATGTGAAGGAAGTAGATTAGAGGAGAACGAAGTTGACTGCTTTCTGTATTTTGACAATGTGACCAAAGTAAGCTCATCTCGTTTTATCTACTCTAAACGCAATAGGAATTTGTTGTCACAGAGGTAGATGAAAACTATATCTTTGGCGAGGCCTCATGATCCTACTGCTATGGAGTTTGATGATGGTGGTTTAGGCGCTGAGTTTGAAGCTGCTATCTTACAATCAGCCAGTCCTCCCCAGCAAAGAGCTGCTCCAAGGCCCTCGTACCAAAAGGTTGCTTCTCCAAGGATTGTCAATGGCCATGGTGGCTCTAGCTCTAAGCTAGTGAATGGCTCTTCTAAAGCCCGCAAGCCGGAACCTGTTGCTAAAGTTTCACCAGCCAAGGCAATGGCTAAGCCAGTTCTTCGTGAAGAAAGTGCCCCTAAGCCAGCTGCTAAAGCTGAACCTTCTTCGAAAGCTCCTGTTAAAGAGGCATCACCCAAAGCTCCTGTTGCTCCAAAGGCTGTCATTACAAAGACAACCTCCAAGCCTGTTCCAGTAGTAGCACCCAGATCGCCTGTTAAGCCTGCTCCAGTGGTTGTCGCTAAACCTCCTTCTCCCAAAGCTCCCTCACCCAAAGTCCCTTCGCCTAAAGCTACTTTGTCCATTGCTGATGAGGAAGATTTCGATTTGATGGACATGATTGGTCAGGATGCAGATTCAGAACCAGAGAAGCCTTCCGAGGCTAACCTCTTTGACTTTGATGATGAGTTTGAAGAAGTCAAAACAGACTCAGAAGCCGAGCCTGAGCCTAAAGCTCAACCCATTGTCCAGGCAAAAGTTAAACCTGCCTCCCCTAAGCGGCCCCTTGTCCGCAAGAACCCTCCTGCCAAAAGAGCAACTCACTCTTCCTCAGGATCTAGTGGCTCTTCTTCGTCAGGATCTAGCAGCTCTGGCTCTGATTCCTCCAGCTCAGGGTCTGATTCTGGTTCTTCAGGATCAAGCAGCTCCGGCTCCTCCAGCAGTTCTGACAGTGATTCCGATTCAGACTCTAACAAAAAGAAGGCCAAGCAGACTATCAAAAAAGCGCCTGCTCCTAAAGCCCTCCCCGCCAAGTCTCCAACTCCCGACCAAGCCTCCTTTTTCGATGAAGATGTAAGCAACTTTTTTTCGTGGAAGTTAATGTTCTTTTAGGATTTATTTAATTTTGAAAACCATGACTTGGACAAACAGGATGGCTTTGACTTCGGGAACGCTATAAATGCTGTCAGTGACGAAGAATTCAAAGGAGGAGACCCCATCACTAATGCAGACTTGCCCACCACTGATGAAGACGAACCTGCCCCTAAAGCAAGCCTCCTCCAAAAGAGGAGCTTAATTCAAGCGACTACTCATCTGACAATGATCAGCGGTATGCCAAAGTTGACCTTGCCCTTATAGAAGATGATCACTTTGATCTTGTTTAAGTTATTTAGGACTTTAAAATTCCACAACCCATATAAGCAAAGCATTGCTTATATAATTAAAATTAATAATCATGCCCTTTAATCACATTTTATTATTTTTCATAAAGGTATGTTCCCTGCAATTGCATTAATGGTTAAGAGTTTGTTACATCAGGCTTATCTGAGGGCAGGATAGTATCCCGTTAATTAATCTTCAGTCAAATTACTTTTTTGCATGCCTAGGTGCCAGATTGAATATTTTACAGTTTAAATACATTGTTTTATCTCCAAATTATCCTAAATCTATAAAATATGATCAAATCAAAAAGCTTTAATTGATCTTTGGGTTACATGAAAATCTACAAGAAAATTCATTCTATAAGCTTAAACTTATACCTTTTAAAGCTGCTCAGAATATCTTAAGGACAACTATAAAGCTAGAAATAACCTTGATGTATTGCATGGGAGAGTAATGGTAGCCCCAAAGCTATAAATGCTATTACCCTATCTTTGGCCCATCATAACTATTCTTAGTTTGTATCAGAAAAAAAGTTGTTGTTTTGGAAAGACTAATAACTCTATTTGAAATACACTTTCTATTAAGCCACCTAACTTCATGGACTTGCCCTAATTTACCACTAGTGTCTTCTGATCGTTTCGTTTCTATGGTATTGTCACATGATTTCAAATGATAAGTTAGATCAGAATATTCCAAGAAACTTCCATATGTTAAAGGCAAAGTCTATACCTTGCTATCTTTTATCAAGCATGAAAGATTGATGCCCAAATCTTTAACTCTAGGCTCTCTTCTTACTGGTCTAAATTTCCTTTCATAGTCATAAAAATACTCTTTGAGAAACATTTGAGCCAGTTGAAACCAGATCATATGATCCTTTTCCTTTTTTCTTGCTTACAGATATCTTTAGGGTCATTGGTATTACTGATATAAAGATTATTTTCTTTCTCCTTTCAAACTTTTGATATTACACCAAAGTGATTATCAACAATTTTTTTCCATGATGCTCAACAAGTCTATTATATTTTATAGAACCCTTAATATATTTTGGTACCCCTTTAAATAAGTATTATAAAAATTCATATGATCTAAAATGATTTCCATTATCAGTCCATACTTTTATATTTTTTAAATCTATCTAATTTAAGAAGTTTTATAAAACACTCATCTGAAAATAAAGAATCATCTGATAATATTTGAGATATAAAGATCATGATATTCATAAGTAATTTGATTATTTTCTTTAAACACTAATGCCAACACCAACAAGTAGATTGATTTTTTAATACTGTAAACTCAGAACCTAAACATAAAAATGCGGGATTGTCAAATCCTTGGTTCAAATTTTGAATCACTTTTGCGGGACGGCCTTTTTTAATTAAATTGATCTTTTTGTATATTTATTTGAATTTTTAAAAATGCAGGAACTAGTAGACACTTTGCAAAGTTCAAGTTGAACTGCATATTTCCAATGGACAAAATGAATTAACTGGAATCAGAGTTGAAGCGTTCAAAACCATCAACCATTTTCATTAAGTTTACTATGTTTTTCAGAATTGCAGGATTGTCAAATCCATGAACCAAATTTCACATTGCTTTTGAATGCCACTAGTAAACTCAGATATTAATTGCGGGAACTGGAATCCAAATTTAATGTACAGTAAGCACACTAGGAAACACCAACCCAAATCAAGAAGATCCATCACAACTAAAATCAAATGAAAAATTAAATCTCAATAATCATGTTTATACATAAAAAGTGATTAAACTCAAAAATCATCCAAAACTGGAAAGGATACAATATTATACACTTCAAATCACAGATATAGAAGTTCTGTTACAATTCAAGGCTAAATCAAGAGAAAATAACTACTCACAACTAAACCAAAAAATCTAAATAAATAAATAAATATTTAATCTAAAATATATTTTTTATTTTATTTTTATGGACAGACAATTACATTTCCAACCCGCTCCTGCACCAGCCCGCAGGGCAGTCCATCCATGAGGGCATCCCAGAGGGTCCAAGAATAGACCTAGAACACAACTCAAGGGGATTAATGCCAACACACATGCCTCCCTAGGTTTCAGCGCCAGTCAACCACCTCCCGCATCCAAAGCCAGAGCTACCAGCTTGAATCCCAGGCAGAAGCCACTCTCAAGGCCTGCTATCAAAGTATCCCATACTAAGGTCACTGGGAATAATGAGGTTACTTACACCTCCATTGTATACCCAGTTGTCACCTGGCCCTGCACTCTGGATCCAAGAGTTGCTACTGCATGCCCCCACGTTTTTGACACCTCCTATGAGCCACTGGCCACAACTGAGGAGCCATCTGCACCTGTGATGTATTCCACCATTGACAGTGCCACCGCAAGCAAGAGTGATACCACCTTCTACACAAAGGTCCCCATCCCCTGTGTTGAGCCTGATAGCCAGGATGCTGTGGTACCCGCCAAGGGCCAGTGTCAGTTGACAGATTTTGAGAATGAAGCTCTCCTCAACTGCTTGAACAGGGGAATAGCAGTTTGGGATATTGCGTCCTGATTTGGTGTCACAGCCAGATATATTGGAAACTTCAGCAAAAATTACAGCAACACTTGGAAAATTGCCAATCTGCCAAGGCAAAAAGATAGCCTAAACTATTTCAACCCATTCATTTCAAGGCAATCAAGCAGTGGGTAGCCAAGGATTGCCACCTAGACACACTTGCTGTCCAATAAATGCTGGCCACACAGTTCAGGCTTTTGGTTTCAAAAACCCTTGTTTACAAGACCATGGTTGATTTGGGCTTCTCCTGGAAAGTACTGGGAGTTTTGTTGCACAATAGAAACAGCGACAAAATAATTGAGGATTGATACATTTATGCCAAGACTTACCTGGCTCTAAAAAAAGACTGGTAATGTCCAGTTCTTCTATATAGATGAATGATTGTTTTCCTCTTCACTCAGGTCTAGGCATGGGTGGGTTGAGAAGGGGTCCAATAATGATGTAGCACATAATGCAGCTGTCTGTTCCCAAACATATTCAATGGTAGCGCTTCTTGATCCCTGCGGGTTGGACCAGTATCAGATGATCAAGGGTTCTCATAATAGCAGAATATTTCTTGATTTTCTCCAAACTGTCAAGGAGTACCTTCAGATTAATTATTGCAGTATAACCAACATTGTTTTGCTTGATAATGTTGGGCTCCACAAAGTGGATATGGTTGTGTGTGAGTTCCCACCCATTGATAAAAATAGCCACACCTCCAGCCACCACCTTGCTAATTATCCAATGAGACTCCTCTTACTCCTATCATATTCTTCATTTCTGAATCCAATTGAGGAGGTGTTTGGTTGGATCAAGAATAAGGTGAAGAAGGTGCTCCCACAGGACACCAAAGATCTCTTCAACATTCTTGAGGTCAGTCAATTCTCAATGCCGCCCAATGTGGTGGCAGCTTTTTACAAGCACTCCAAATCCTTCCTCTCCAAAGCCCTTGCCTCTGAGCCAATCAGATAAATGGGCGCTCTGGGTTTTATTGTTGAAACCACAGGCTCAACCCTCTAGCAAGGTTCCAACCAAGCGGGTTCATGACCCGCAATCTGATTACCCGGTCACTCAAAGCCAGACTAGGAAATTGACTCGGATTACCAAATCCATCAACATGAACAGACAATGATCCTTCACGGTGGATACCTTGATTTGGTGCTTGACTCATTAGCAGGATTACGCCACCCCCTTCTGCCATCCAACCGTGTGATCACCAATCATATTCCTGCTATCCATTGATTCACAATAGCTATATAATCACTATCTCACAATAAAGATTATTATCTATCTTCTAAATATTTTTCCCCATATAACTCTGCTAAAACAGCACAGTTACAACATTGGTAGCACAGGTAGGCTCTCCATCCTACCTTATCTTGAAAAATTCCGCCTGTTGCCTGCACACGCCGCGGCCAACAAATCTTCAACAGAATTATGTCTGGCCTCCCGCCCGGCTGGACGCCGTATGCTCCTGGTGCAACAAGTGGCACAAGGAGCACACTGACAAGAACTGAGACACCTTTAAACAGGACTTCTTGGCAAGATTCATGCTTAAGGATACAGCACTCATTATCATACACCAAGTAAAGAATCTAACCCAGACAGGCACCATGAAGGAACTTACCCATGCCTACAAGGAACTCCGTCTCTGTGCCCCATCTGATATGGCCTTTGACACCCCAGCCACACACCTCATGTACTACAACGCTCTCAAGCCGCACGTAATGAGACATGTGAACCTGGACCAGGTCACCAACCTGCAAAGCCTGTACTGTGAAGCAGAAAAAGCAGAAAAGACGTCCAACGCTCTACACAAGGCACAGACTGGGAAACGAGAAAGACCCAAGGACTCACATTCAAGCGGGCGCTCCTCTCAACCACCCCCTGGAGGAAACAATAACAACAATAACAACAAGCCCACAAACTTGAATGGAAATGGGAATGGGAATAACAGCCAATCAAACCGTACCCATTTCTGTGTCACCACCACCCAAGGCAACTAAGATGAGGGAAAAGCCCAGGGAGAGCACTAAGCAAGCCAAGCTCTTCCCACGCAACTCCTGACTTGCATAACAATGAATACCAACCTGAGGACGTGGACCAATTCCCAATGATCCAAGTACCCTTGAAAGACCCAGTACTATACACCATTGCCAGACATCCCAATAAATTGATGTCTTACCCTTTCTGCTTTCACAGTTACAAAGGCTCAGCACTATTGGACTTGGGCGCAGATCAAACCTTAGTCAACAGCAGCTTTGTGGATAAATTCAAGCTGGCCACTAATCCTTTGCTGATTAAAAACATGGTCCTGGCTGATGAACATCACATTGCCGTGACAAAAGAAACTGCTCCCTTCTCTGTCATGCTTGAGAACCTCCACTCCACCATCCAAGGTCCTGTCATTGACTTCCCTAAGTTTGACATTGTACTGGGACTAGACTGATTACGGATAAATAACCCTCAAATGGGCTGGGCGACCTCAGTGCTGACCATCAAGTGTGAAGGTGTCAACCACCAAATCTACCCAGATTCTGTAGACCAACTCCTATGAGACCGCGTCTTTGTACGCATCATGGAGACCTTGGATGAGAAGGAAAACCTAAAAGCAATTGACTGGGACTCCTACCAGTATGAAATCATACACTTCAAGGATCACCAGGACACCTCCACACCGCAAGATTGTGACATTGTGGCCCGGCACCCAGAAATCTTCAAGGAGGCATTAACTGGGCTACCCTCTGAGAAACACATCCAACACTCTATCCAACTCAAGGGGGCTGTACCCAAGGCACACCCCATTTACAGGCTGACCCCAAATAAGGACAACACCCTGCGCGCCTATCTCAAGGAGGCATTGGAAAAATGACTTATCTGCCCCTCACAGTCTCCCTTTGGGGCTGCTGTATTCTTTGTGGCTAAAAAGGACAGTACCTTACGCCTGGTCACAGACTACCACACCTTGAACAAAGTCACCATTAAGAACTGTTACCCATTACCACTGATTGAAAATCTCTTTGACGCCTTGGGAGGAGCCTCTGTCTTCTCCAAGATCAATCTAACTGCAGGCTACAACCAGATTTGCATCAAGGAGGAAGACATCCCCAAAACAGCCTTCTGAACCAAGTACGGTTCCTACAAATGAGTGGTACTCAACTTTGGCATGACCAATGTCCCGTCCACCTTTGTAACCTTCATGAACAAAGTATTTGCGCCACACATAGGCAGACACGCCCTTGTGTACCTGGACAATATCATTGTCTACAGCCCCTCAGTGGAACAGCAACAAAGACCTGGAGGAAGTCTTTGCAACCCTGGCACAACACAAACTGTTGGCCAAGCCCTCCAAATGCCAGTTCTTCCGAGAGCAACTACCCTTCTTGGGACACATAGTCTCAAAAGACAGCATCAAACCCAACAGTCAGAAGATACAAGCCATCTGCAAAATGCCACCTCCCAAAGACGAATCAGAACTCCGCACCTTCTTGGGGATGGTGGCCTATGTACGGCGCTTCATACCTGACTGTGATATCTTAACTGCCCCCTTGTCTACCATAACAGGCGCCAAGTCCAAGTTTTTATGGACCCCCCAATGTGATCTCTCTTTTAGACGTCTCAAGGAAAAGCTCACGATAGCTCCCATCTTACAATACCCCAAACAAGATGGAGAGTACCAGATGGAAACTGACACTTCAGATGCATCCATTGGGGGAGTACTACAAATCAAGAATAGTGATGGTGATTTCCTGCCTGTAGCCTACAAGTTGCGCAAATTGACAGATGGCAAGTGTTGATACCCAATCCACGACAAAGAACTGTTGGTCATTGTACACTGCCTAGTCAAATGGCGCTGTTACCTGGAACAGCAGGAAGAATTCACAGCACTAACCGACCATAAGTTGCTCATCTATTTCAAGACACAAGCAAAACTTTCACGCCGCCAAGCGCAATGGATGGAAATCTTAGAGAAGTTTAACATGCTCATCCAATATAAGCCCAGGGCCAAACTTGCCATGGCAGAAGCCCTGTCCTGCCTGTATGTCCGCGCTTCTAGGGGAGAGAATGGGCTCGACTCAGACTGGCCTCTCCTAGTGCTCTGTACAAAAGACAAAGGGTTCCCCACAGGCACAACCAATATCACCAGAGAAACGGTCATCAAGAATGAGCACCTCTTTGCTGACGTATACAGGACTCTTCACAGAAAAATGTTGGATGGTACAACCATTCCCTACATTCCCACACATCAAAAAGTTGATACCATTCTTTGCTACCACAGAGATCTTGGACATACTAAGAGCCAAAATCTATATGAATTCCTAAAGCATAAAGCCTGGTGACCAACCCTATACCACAATGTCCAGGAAGTGTTAGAACAGTGCAAGGTCTGCAAAAAGTTTGCCAAAAGCAAAACCCCACCTAAGTCTGTACTCCCCATTCAAACCCAACTACTGTTCAAGGTATGGGCTCTTGACATTGTGGGCCCCATGCCAGGAAAGCACAACAACAAAAAATACATCATCACAGCCATTGATTTTGCAACAAGGTGGCCAGTAGCCCAAGTGGTGAAAACGCACACTGGCAACGACGTCCGACAATTCATTGGCAAGGAAATAATCAGCAGGTTTGGAAAGCCAGAACTCCGTATAACTGATGGGGGCAAAGAATTGACCTCTGAAAACACCAATGTGTACCTCGCCAAAAATGGGGTCAAACACACCGTCACAACACCATAACACCCACAGGCCAATGGTCGCGTGGAGCAGCTTAATGGTAGCCTCGTGCAAGCCCTAGCCAAACTCACCGCCGGGAGACCTGAAGACTGGTATAAGCAGCTACCAACTGCATTACTTGTGTGCCAAACCCAAGTGAACAGATCCACTGGAAAAAGCCTGTTTGAACTGGTATACGGCACACAGCCAAATATCATTCAAGCATTGACAGGACCCAAACTGGAAATTCCAAGTCAAGTCCCCCCTCGCTCAGATCCTCAAGTAATAGAGGCCAACAGCAAACAAGCAGCCAAGGAAAAGGAACACTTACAAAATACCTTCATTCCCATCTGTCAAAGACATGAGGTTGGGGTGAAGTCTGGGTCATGAATGTTGACAAAAGCAAACTACAACCCAAAAAAGTAGGACCAGCAATCATTCTAAAGGTAAACAACAATAACAATTACCTTGTGCAAGGGCTCGGGAAACGCAAGCAAGACAAGACCTTACACCACAACCGCCTACAGCCCTGCAAAGCAAGACAGAAACAATGTGAAACTGCCCTACCCGCCACCAAACAACAACTGGTTCAGTATGGTGCCTGGGCTCCCAATGACCTCCCTGACAACCTGCCTCCAGAGGAGGCCGACCTTCAGCTGGGGGGGGTGTCAAAACCGCAGGCTTGACCCGCCAGCAAGGTTCCAACCAAGCGGGTTTGTGACCCACAATCCAATTACCTGGTCACTTGAAGCCAGATTAGGAAGTTGACTTGGATTACCAAATCCATCAACATGAACAGACAATGATCCTTCACGGTGGATACCTCAATTTGGCGCTTGACTCATTAGCAGGATCACACCACCTCCTTCTGCCATCCAACCGTGTGATCACCAATCATGTTCCTGCTATCCATTGATTCATAATAGCTATATAATCACTATCTCACAATAAAGATTATTATCTATTTTCTAAATATTTTCCCCGTGTAACTCTGCTAAAATAGCACAGTTACGACATTATTTATTTTTATTTATTTTGTTTTTATCAGGACTTGAAAATTATCATTTATATATAATAACTTGACGTTAAATTGTATTATAGACTTATAAGAATTTGTACTTTAGTTTTATAAAATTATTTATATTGGATAAAGAGACATATATTTTTAGTATAATGCACCAAATATTGTATTGATCATAGAGCTACAAATAAATAAATTAAAAAATAGAAACATATTAATTTTATTTGAATAAATGTGAGCCCTTTTTAGTACAGTGACTTTCTTTAAAGCCATAGATTAGAACTTGTGAGTGATCACCCAATCTTATTGATTTA
Source organism: Entomophthora muscae (assembly GCA_014839935.2). NCBI lineage: Eukaryota > Fungi > Entomophthoromycota > Entomophthoromycetes > Entomophthorales > Entomophthoraceae > Entomophthora > Entomophthora muscae. Next base: position 49,262 of record QTSX02003849.1, on the reverse strand, counting down.
GTGCCACAATAGCCACACAACACAAAAACCAATGATTTTCATGTACATCTTACTAAGTATTATGTATGACGTGGATTTAAGCATAGCAAATCTATTTATCAAATCATATTAAAAGAAAAAAGTAATTCAAGTTCTAAATAATCACTTGTTTAAAACATAAGTGGAGCAGGCAGTTTTATTCAGATAAATAGAGCTCTTGTTATGTAACTACATAATATATGAACTCATACTTGACAATCAATTAAATAAACAAATTTATAAATAATATTTTACAATTAAACATGTTTGATTTATTATAACTACTGTATTATAATATACTACCTAACTATATATTACTATTATAATAAAAAATAGAAATAGAAATAGAAATAAAAAATTAAAATAGAATAAATTTTTATCATGTAAATGCAAAAATACAAGGGATGGGTTATTTGGGGGAATTGTACCCCAAAATGCTGTCTTCTGCAAAAGCCACTAATTGAGACCACATCCTCTTATGTACATGGTGGATGATGCAAGAGCCAATTGCAAGTGAGATGGCACTCATAACCCCAATTGTGGCCAAGCACTTTATAAAAGATGGGGTTGCAAGGGAGTTGGTTAGTAATTTTTTTTCTGGAGGGAGGTAGTACCCATACAATAATTCCACTGCAAAAGAGCCATACAGGATGTGCTCCATGGTATTATAGCCCTGTGGAGTCTTTTGTTTTTCTAGAGCTAGGCAATAAATGTTGAGTTTTTGAGGAAAATCTTCTTCTTTCTTGAAGTTTGTTTTCATTATGCAATATAGGAGGATGCCAAGGTATACTGCAATATGCAAACTCCGCAATGTGCAAAGTTTAGAAAGTAAACAGAATTTTTTATATGTTGCAGTTAATTGGTTGATATATGAAGTGCTTGAGTATTTGAAAATTGTCTCTTGGGGAGCTCCAGTGGTGTCTGCCTCCCAGGCTTCTGCAAAAAAATAATTAAAGGCTTCATTTTGTTCACAAGGTTTGCATCCCCAACTTTATTTGAAAATGCTTTGATGAATTCATTGAAAATTGCTGATTTGAGATATTCATTTCCTACTTGAAATCCAATCTTCTTTAGATTATTTCATATTCATTCATATTTAAAAATGAAAATCTTTGAACACTTTCATACATATATTCATCAAAATTCATTCTAAAATTTATTGGTATTTCATTCATTTGATTAAAATTGATATTTAATCCTATTTCATATGCTTCCCTTGTCCAGGTTGAGCTTCCTTTGGGAGCTTGATACTCCCTGTTCATTACTTCTTTCTTTGCAAATTCATTCATATTCATTTGTATTATTATTTGAATTTCATTTTAATTTCTTTGAATTACAGGGGCTATCAATGATTGGTAGCCCCCATAAACACTACTGGGTGTGAAGGCTGCCACTTCAACGACCTCATCCCCATTTCTTGTTATGACTAAAGTCAATTTAAGTAAAACATAAATAAACTTACTGACTCTTTCTCCTGCGGCCCCCTCAGCCACAGGCGCCCCTTCAGCAAACTTCATGAGCGGTGGCTGCTCTTCATTTGTTTTCCTTGATTTGATCTTCCTTATTTTCTGTGCAACTTGTGCTTCCTCTTGATTTTCATTTGATAAATTTTCAGTGTTTCTTGAACTGCTTCTGCTTCTTGATTGTGTTTCATTTTAATCTGTTTCTATTTGATTATTTTCATTTCTTTTGTTTTTATTAGGTTCCTCTTCATTCTGTTCATTGCTGTTTATTTCATTTGAATATTAATTTCCTTCAATCATCCTGATTTTTTTATTAATTCCCCTGGCACTTTTCCAGAATTCAAATGTATTATAACTTGCATCTTGAAAATTCAAACTTGATAAAATTGTTTCCTGTAGATTAAGTAACACTTATTTGTTTTTTTCATCTATAATATTTACCAATTTATTTAGAGCAACTTCCTTTGATTGGATTAGTGGTTGCCCCCCTGTTGCCTAGCTTTCCTGTTACTAGTCCCCTAATAGTTTTTATTTCAACAACCTTTTGCAGGTGTTATTCTAATTCATTTATCAAGTTGTAGATATTAGACATGTTGTTTGTTTTACATCCTAAATAATGGGTTATATAGCATTACCATCAACACATGGTCATGAAATTATAGATAATAGTACAGTAGTGTTCAAACCTGTTGAGATAAACATAAAATCCCAGTCTAAAAATGTATACAACTCAGTCTAAAAACAAAATAAAAAATCAAGGAATTTATATTAAATTACAATAGATTTGGATCCACTTTGGTTTTGTTTTTAGACTGAGTTGTATTTGTTTTTAGACTGAGATTTTTTGTTTATCTGAACAGGTTTGAAAATTACTGTACATTTTATTGAAAATTATTGCAAATAATACAAATAACTTGCAATAATACAAAAATAGCATAATACACTAAAAAATACACCATAATTGCATTAAACTAGCCATCTGAGTTAGAACATGTAGATTATATTTTTCAGTATGTAACTTTTTTATTTGAAACTAGTATTTTATTGATATTTCATTGAATTTAGATGATTGATTGAATATTAACTATACTGGGCTGTATTGCCAGCAATGTCAATTCAGTGTTATGTGCATAACTCAATGCATTTTGTTTAATAAAACTCATTGTAAACTTGGCATTTTTCATTGTAATTTTATAATTGGACAGTGTCTATATTTGGGAGCCATTAACACTTATTACAAATATTGATACATAGTGCATTTTACAGCTTGCATATTTACCTATTGATAATGATTCTGTAAAATTTAAAAATTGGATTTTGTGAGTTAGTAATAATTCAATGAATCAATCAATCAATCAATCAATCAATCAATCACTGTTTATAACCATCAATTGACTGATTTTCTTTGCTGTGGCAATTGTGCATTTTCTGGTACTTACACACTGGTGTCCAATTGGTTGGTTTTACATCCAATTGCACAGGTGATAGGAAACATGGTTGCCACTCCAAGATCAGATGCTTTTGGGGTGGCAACCATGTTTCCTATTTCCTGTGCAATGAGATGTGAAACCAACCAATGAGATACCAGCGTGTAAGTACCAGAAAATGCACAGTTGCCACAGCAAAAAAATCTGTCAATTAATGGTTATAAACAGTGACTGATTGATCCATCAAATTATTACTAAACACAAAATCTAATTTAAATTTTAAAGAATCATTATCAATAGGTAAATATGCAAGCTGTAAAAAGCACTATGGATCAATATTTGTAATAAGTGTTAATGGCTCCCAAATATAGACACAGTCCAATTAATAAATTACAATGAGAAATGCCAAGTTTACAATGAGTTTTATTACACAAAATGCATTGAGTTAAGCACATAATATCTAAATATCAAAAGTTAATGTCTGATTGAAATATTATAATGCAATATTTATATTTTTAGGTCCTTACTTTATTATTGATAATGAAAAATATTCATCCAAATAATTATATGTTATTGCATCAAATGTACAACATTGTATTAATTATGGGGAATGTCAATAATGTAAAAAGAATATATCATTAATTATGAATTGAAAGAAATAATATCAATTTTAATAATTTGTCACAAATAAAGGCTTTATTTTACTCATCAAAGGAAAAGTAGGGGAAGGAATAGGCGGAATGTACATTGCCATCATCTGCGTCTGTAAAAGGGATGGTATCAGAGGTAGTGGGGAAGGAATGGGTGGTGGTATGGGAGTCAGGGTTGGAAGACAGGTGGCTTGATATTGATGGGGAGGTTGGGGAGGCCTGGTTTGTTGACTGGGAAGAGGCAGAAAGAGCTGATTGCTTCAATTGCTTGAATTCTTCTTCTGTCACATATGCGGGCTTGACAAACCAAATGGATGAGCATGGGGGAGGCAGGAGTCCTTTCTGGACTTATCACTATAACTTGTATAGAATATGATGAGATCCAATAAGTCCTGGGCAAACATAGAAGGGAAAAGCTCATACCCCTTCTCAATTTGGGTGCACAGTTTATTGTATGTGACAGGCTTTAAGCGCCTGAGAGCTGAACCAAAATTGTAAAGACATACATCTGCAAGATGAATGTCAGTGTGGTTGGTGGGGTAGGACCAACAGGTATGCCTGCAGCCCTAATTTCTTTGGTTGCCCACTCACGCTGTTTCATCTCAGCGCTCATTACAACTGTGTACATGGCTTGTTGTGTAGCCCACTCTTCCAGCATGTCCTTGAGCTCTGTCTGGTATGCATACCCATCTGCAGTGTTTGATATTGCTGAGTAATAATTGACACCCAATGGGGAAACTGCCAGTAAAAACCCAATAAATTGATACAAAATTGGGCTGCAATTGTAGACGTCAGATTGGATACACTTTTCTCCATAGTCTTGGATACTTGCAGAAATCTTGGCATATGACAAGAAGATGACATCATTGCATGTCCTCATTGCCCTCTCTTTGATAAGATTGATGACAGCAGACTCATAGGGGTTGGTATCCACCAAACTGGGACCAGTGAGAACTTTATTGGACAAGATTATAGAAGCAATCACAACTCTGTGTATCCACAAATTGACTGTTCTCTTATTTGTGAAACTATCATGAAATCCCAATTGGAGACAAACCTGGACCAGGGGCATCAACAGGTCACGTTCCATGATGGCCATCATAAGGGAATGGGCTTTTTCACTATCAGTTGAAGTATGGGCTCCAGTTGGGGTCTTCTTGGGTGGGGGTCACAGTTGGCGTGGGCTTGCAGGGTTGCGGCCACAGTGGACTTTGCAAAACCCATTGCAGCCACAATTTTCCTAAGTGACATAAGCATCTCTTGCTTTTCAACCATTTTGAGAAAATTTTCTGGGGTAATTAGCTTTCTTCTGTGTCTTGCAGGCTGATTGGCTTGAGGTGAGATGTGTCTGTCTTGGGAACCAGAAGGTGCCATCTGATTGGCTGTTTCTGGATTATGGCTTCCCTGGGTGACCCCTTGGCTCAATTGGCTGATTCTGGATATTAGTGTTGATACATGATTTGGGTTAGCAGCTGCCTGTGCGTGATGGGCAAACAGGGCCATGCTTGAGGACACAGGAGAAAGAACACACTCCTGGGTAGTGCTTGGAGAGGGGCCTGAGGGTTGGGAATGACCATAGAGGGAGGCTTCACTATTGGAAGACCCAGTGTAGCCCTGCATGATTTTTTCAAGGCCAGGGAACAGCTCGTTGACTTGGTTGGTGTTGGAAGAAGATATAATAAAAATTTTATTATAATTTTAAACTCAAGAAGAGGAATGTATATTTTAGTCAATTTTATTGTTAAGTATGTTAAGCTGGTGAATATTATGATCTAAATTTTAGCCATCCTAAACTGGAATAGGGTAATTTTTGAGAATGCCTATGATTCCTAAAAAAAATTAGCACAAGTCCACTCTAGATCCTTTGACTTCCTGTTTGAGATGTCCATAAATTATATTTATTTCAAATTTACCTCATTTTTGATTTGAAATTTGGTTCTTGGATTTGACAATCCTGCAATTTCAGTTTTGTTAATTTTTACATGATGTCTATGATTTTTAGCCATACAGGAAATCACAAATTGTATATTAGAATACTGCATTTCTGATTCATGTATACCACATTTTTTCTGTATTTTTTCTTTTGTTAGTTGAGTTATCTGCTCAAGAGATTCAAAATTTGCCAATTTAAATAAACCAAAAAAGTCAAATTAAATGGTTGATTTTATTAAATAATTTAATTTTCACTCAGCTGAGTTGCCCCCAAAAGTGATTTAAAATTTGGACCAAGGATTTGAAAATCCTGAATTTTTACGTTTAGGCTCTGAATTTACAGTAAAAGTAAAAGTTAGTTTCAACTGGACTACCACCAGTCTTTAAACTTTATTTATGGTCCATTGCCATAACACAAGAATTGCTGTAGGCTAGAAACTTCTGGGAAAAGTGCAGGACTGTCAAATCCAACATACATGGGGTGCAATTATAGATGCAGGCAACTTGCTGAGTAAAAGTAGAACATTCCGTAAGACCAATCATTCAATTTGTCATTTTCTGATCTATTTAAATTTGAAAGCTCTGAATCTTAAATGAAAATGATCTGCCCCAGCATAAGTAAAACTTGTCAAAAAATGAGAGTGCACACATCATAAATACTGGATTAATATGCACACTTTGACAGATCATTTAATTCTATCTTTTTTAAGACAGCTTGTAATAATTAACAAGCATGATAACTTGAGACTTTTGAATCCAATAACCAAATTTTAAACCATAAATAAAGTGTATTTGAAATAAGTTTAATTTTTGGCCATCTGCTGCAACCAAGATTTACTTTTCACCTGCTAACATATTGTCAAAACAGCAGGATCAACCTGCCAGCAAGGTTCCAACTAAGCGGGTTTGTGTCCCGCAAACCAACTTCTCTGTGACCCAGTCCCAAACAAGGAAGTCAACTCAAATTGTCAAAAGCAACAACATAAACAAACAATGATCTCATTTGGTGGATGGCTCAATTTGGCGCCTGACTCTTTACCAGGAACAAGCCACTCCTTCACCATCCAACTGAATGATCTACATAATCATGTTCCTCTTAAATGATTCACAGCAACTATATAATCCCTATCTCTAAATAAAGACAATTATCTAGTCTCCAAATATTTTCCTCCTTGTAACTCTTCTAAAAAAGCACAGTCACAACAATATCTCACAATACACAGGAGGGGCTCAACAAGTTGCCCCATGACTTATCTAACAGCATGAATCTATCTGATGATGATGTAAAGTTACAGGCACTACCTCCTAATTAGAAGCACTGCCATTTGACATGTTGATCCCTGCAAAAGTTATTCCACAGTCCCAAACTTTATATAGAACCTGCCACTGTGCCACCCCCTTATGGCCTTAAGGCTTTCCCCATATAGTTTATTAGTTACAATACCTATTAATAAAAGTTATCTTATTATTCTTATTCCTGTCCTTTCTATTGGACTGTTGTCTTCCCCAATCAAATACTGAACTATCATTGGCTCAATTGAAACAGTGGTAGCAGCAGTAGGTTCATAACCTACCCAAAAGAAAATTCTCCCTAAGAAAGAATGGAGTATGAGCCGTATGACTACTCCACACCAGGAAACCTTCCTTACTATCCCTGATGGGGACATCCCCAAGGGATACATTATCTATCAAGATCAGCTAGTTCTTACCAGTGTATACAACCGGCTCTGCCTGAGGCAACACAACGCCATTATCACACTGCCACAGTAGGACCTCTATCAACATATGATAAACCTCCAACTAGAATCTTTTACGGGTGGTGTGGAAGGGGTCAATATTGTAAGTTGGCTCCACTTCACAGAAACCTGCCTCTGTATTTTCCAAGTACCTGAACCCATGTGGGTTGCCACCACTTCTGGGCGCCTCACAGGACCTGCCACAGTATGGTTCACTAACTGGTCCAGCCAATAACACAAAGTTACTTTGAACACCTTCAGGGACACCACCAGATCCTGCTACAGCAAGACTTTATTGCCCATTATAGTGTGAGCTTCTCTACTTGCTATTAAAAAGATGGGTAGTGTCCCTGAGTACCTTGAATCCTGGCAGCAAGCACTTGCTGCTGCTCCTAAAGCCATCACTGACAGAAATTTAATGCTACTCACTCTCATTGTCAATGGACTGAAACCCCACATATGTAAATGTGTCCCTGTAGGGCGCTTCACCTCTGTCAATGACTGCTACAAGGCAATTGTGGAGGCCAACAATCAGGCCTTGATGGGATTTTGAAGATCCAACAATGTCCCCTCCAAATCTTGTGCTGCGCCTGGCAGCGCTCACAACCAAGTAGGCCACCACCAATATTGTCAGCAGGAAAATGGGGCCAAGCGCCCCTGCAAGGGGGGAGCTTCAGTTAGCCCAAATTGATGATTTGGGAAAAGCCTGGGGGTTGTAGATGCAAGAGGTTCTGAAAACCTGCTTGGCTCACACTCTCAATCTCTCCTTGCCAAGAGTCCCTGCAACTACAGTGTGCACAAGGTGAAGATCTTAGACATGTTCCAAGTCCATAGTGACAACCCTGTCCTCCAAGCCAGTCATGCATCAAATAAAATCACCTGTTTGACCTACCCCGTTTTTTCACAGGAATACCCACAAGCTTTTGGTAGACACTGGGGCCAATCACACCATGGTCAATCAGGAATTTGAAGACTCCCAACAGTTAGACCAAGTACCCAGTTGTTTTAAAGAAGTAAGTGTGGCCAAATTCCGCAAGTAGCCATTACTCACAAGACAGTACCCTTCTCTATAAGAATGAGGAACATCCAAGTTAAGCTCTCTGGGCCAATAATGGCAGGCCTCAGCCACAACGTTATTGCTGGCCTTGAAATGATCCAACATAATTGATCATATATCAACTGGGACACCTCTGTGATCACACTCAACAGGAATAGGGTAGGCTTCTAAATCTACCCCATCAAAATGAACAAGTTACTCCATGACACTGTGTTTTTTTGGCTCACAGAGACTGTTACCTATGACTTCAAGGGCAGTGTTGAGCAACTTGGGTTATTACTGGTATGTTCAAAGGTTTATTGAAACTAGAGTACAATCTAGCCAGCAGCTGCAATCTATCCAGGTGTAACTAAGAACTTGTTGTTAAACTTTCAGGCGTCTGTATCAATATATACTGCAACAACCCTTGTTCTTGTCCTTTCAGACAGTTCTCAGTGGCTACCTTTGCAATAGGTCCATCTTTGCTGGCTGCACCTATCCTGATTAGCTGTTCTTGGCACGTGTGCTGCTACTGGCTTTAGCAGGCGTACATGGCACTTCCGCTACAGCCTACAATCTTCTTGAGCTAGCCTAATGTCATTTATTAATTGGCTGTATCTTACATGCCTATTATTGCGCTGGGAAACTACACCGTATTTAGTTGACACTTATAAATGGTCCCTAATCTGTCTTCCAACATTGGAAGGTAGAATTCTGGTATTCCATTTGCAGGGCTTAATCAGTGATCCTTTTCTGGCTGGCAAGCCTTCTGCTTATTAATTCAACAGGTTGAATTGGATATTATACTCCATATAATAGCAGACTCAATACAGTATTGACTCGTGGATTATCCGCTGTGTAATGCTGACCCAACCTGATAAGAAACCCAATTATATGCTGTGTAATGCTGATCCAAACTCGGTATTTCTTAGTCATATGCGCATCACTTGTTTGATATACTCATATATATCCATCAGGTTGGGCAGGACTGAGTTGATACAACGTCCAGAAGGATGGAATGAGCAATATACTATTGATGATTACATGATTACACGCCATGTAATCAATGATAACCACTATAGCAGCAAGTTTTTATACACTGTATAATTGTTATATCAATTATAATAAACTAGGAATTATACGGTGTATAATCACTACACATAGGAATGATGATCTGTGATAATACAGCATATAATTGTTGCATTTATTATAATAAACTAACAATTACACGGTGTATAACTGCCATATCCATTATAATATATTGGCAATTACACAGCATATAATTACTATACTTAATAGAATATTGACCTAGGAATAATATGGCGTGTGACTGATAAAGATCTGCATGCAATGATTATCCTGATCATTTATGATCAATCAGCCTAATCTCACAGGCAGGAAGCTGGACTTAAACCAGTGCTCAGTAAAAGTCATCTGTTCTGAATCTATTACACCTCCCCCTTTGTCACAACATTGCCACCAGCATTAGTAGCACTTATTGAGAATAAAAGGACATCTTTAGCAAAACTCTAGACCAACTGCCACCTCCAAGAAAAATACACCATGCTGTCTAGCTACAAGAGTTGCTGCCAAAGACACGCCCCCTCTATTGCTTGACTATCAAGGAAGACAAAACTCCTCATCAACACCTTGTGGTTGTGCTTGATAAGGGCTTCATTTGCCCCTCCCTTTCATCATATGGGGCTGCAGTCTTCTTTGTAGCCTAGAATGACAGGCCCCTTCAATTGGTAACCAGCTACTGCACTCTAAATAAGGTGAGTGTCAAAAACAAGTACCCCTTACTGTTAATTGACAGCCTGTTTGATACACTTGCAGGTGCAAAGATCTTTAGCAAGATTGATCTCACTGCAGGGTACAAACAGGTCTGCATTGCGCCTGGGGAAATGAAAAACTGCCTTTTGCACGTGCTACAAGTTGTTTAAGTGTTATGTCATGAATTTTGGAATGACCAACGCTTCCTCCACCTTTGCCATGTTGATGAATAAAGCCTTTGAAGACCTGATTGGGAAATGTGCCGTTGTGTACCTAGAAAACATTATTGTCTTCATTCAAGATCAAACCACACACCTCCAACACCTCTGTGATGTCCTTGACACCCTTTGGAAAAACCAGTTGAAGGTTAAGCCCTCCAAATGTGAATTCCTATGGTTGGAGCTTCTATTTATAGGGCACACTATCTACGCCCAAGAGATAAAGCCCAACCCTGCCAAGATAAAAGCAATCACAAGCATGCCACCCCCAACAATGTGGTCCAGGTGCACACGCTCTTGGGAATGGTTGCCTATGTGAAAAAGTTCATCCCAAACTGTAGAGAATCAATTGCACCTCTCACTGAGCTTCTAAACACCAAATAGCGCTTCCACTAGACATCTGCCAGAGACCAGGCCTTTGAGATGTTGAAGCAAAGGCTTACACCCACACCTTTACTACAATTTCTTAATCAGAATCACCAGTACAAACTTGAGACTGACAACTCTGACAGGGCCATAGGGGGAGTATTAAGAGTAGAAACTGACAAAGTTATCTTCCTTCAGTGTGGCCTACAAATCCAGGAAGCTTACTGAATCAGAACAGAGTTACCACATACATGATAAGAAGTTAGCAGAAATTGTGCACTGCATCAAGAAATGGCATTGTTACCTAAAAGGGGCCAAAAATTTCACCCTGAGTCCTAACATATCATAAATCCCTTCAGTGCTTCAATACCCAGTCACACTCAACCCAACGTCAGGCAGAATGGGTCAAATGTCTGTCCCCGTATCAGCTATGAATCAAATACAAACCTGGGAAAGAGCTTGTCACAGCTGAAGCTCTCTACAGACTATATGTGGTGTCCATCACGGGAGATTTCAACTTAGAACCAGACTGGCCCATGCTCTACCTGCGTCCTGAAGCCACTTGTTACAAAGGCCTCAATTCTGTGACTATTTCCAAGCTGAAGGACAATGAAATTGAGTTCACCAGATGGTGACAATGTCTGCCGCCAGGCAGAGACAAGTAAAAATATGTCTTAAATTCCCACCACACAATAAGGAGACACTATTTTGTACTACCACCACACCTTAGGTTATATCAGAGAATTTAACCTCTTTAAAATCATGAAGTGTAAGATTTGGTGGCCCTGTATGCGCCAAGACATCCTGAACCTCCTTGAGATGTGTTTCCTGTGTAAAAAAAACATGTCTAAACCTTCCTTTCCAAAGTCAGCTCTTCCACCACCATCACTCAGTTCATTGGCAAGGAGATTGTGGCGCGCTTTGGATGCCCAAAGCGTCTCATCATCAATGGGGGACCTGAACTTGTGGTTAACATTATGAAAGCATATTGCACCAAGAGCTTGCTTCAAAAAGTGGCACAATACCATACCACCCCCAAGCCAACAGATGCATAAAATTACTGAATGGCTCCCTCATACAACTAATTGCCAAGCTCTTTTAGGAGCACCCAAATACCGCCTGGACTGAACATCTCCCTACTGCTCTATTTATCTTACAATCCAGGACCAACTGGGGTACAGGTTTCAGCCCCAGCACTTTGGCCTTTGGGACTCCTGATGGTCTGACAGGGGTGGAACAAGGGAAACTACGGTCCAAAGTTCCCAAAAAGCCTCCCCTTTTAACTACCCCCTCCCTGAGTTAATGGTATGCCAAAGCTTGTAGCATAAAGCAAGAGTGGATCAAGAGAGGACTAAACACCTTGAAGCAAGGTATGCTGTGAGTGATTTCATATACGTCCTTAATACCAACTCTTCCAAACTGGAACCCAATCATCTTGAGCCCTTTGAAGTAGATGCTGTCTACAACAATCACATCTATCAGCTTGAAAACGCCCAAGGAAACACTAAGACTCTCCACCACAATTGTGTTCACCCCTGCTGTGCCATTCTCACAAAAAGACTCTTTGTGAAGACCTTTACAGGACTTTCACAGGTTCCAATTCTGGTGCCTGATGACAAACAGGGGGCAAGGGGGGTGTTGCAACCAAGATTCCCCTCTTGCCTGCCAATGTATCTCAAAATACACAGGGGAAACTTGATGAGTCATCCCATGACATATCTAATGGCATGGATCAATCTGATGGTAATTTCAAATTATGGGCACTATATCCTAATTAGGAGCTTTGCCAATTTGACATGCTGATTTCTCATGCAAGTTATTTCACAGCTCCAAATCTTACATGAAGCCAACCACCATGCCACCCCCTGGTGGTCTTGTGGCTCTTCCCATATAGTATATTAGTCACAATACCAATTAATAATCTTATTCTCATTATTGTCCTTTCTATTAGACTGTTGTCTTCCCCAATCAATTGTTGAACTTTAATTGATTCAATTTCAATACATCTTAAAAGGGAAAACTGTTACAGAAGTAACAAATTTGATGCCCTGGGCAGGAATCAAACCTGCGCCTAGCTGCCAGGCAGGGGAGCAGGTAGCAGGGATTCAACCACATTTATATTTGCTTTGAAAAGCAAATATTCAGGTGTAGGAATCAATACTGCCCTAACAACTGCTTCAGGGTCCTTTTTGGGCCCCAAAAGCTATGCCCAAGCCTTGATGAGTTTGGCTGGGCCTGGGCAGACTAATTTTAGCTGCCCAGGGCTCCCAGTTCAAGCCCACCCTGCATTTAGTCAATTGGGGTTGTCAATTGGGAACCCCTTTCTAATCAAGTTCTTTTGCATCAGGAATGCCTATCAATCTAATCTCAAAATAGTAATCAAAATGTAAAAGATCCCATGACACCTGCAGCCAAACCTGCCAGAACCAATGATTATTCAGGAAAAGATAGGCCATCAACAAGCAAATCAACTGTTACTGAAGACCCAAAAAATAATCATGAAGCAGCCAACCAACCAGCAGATCCTGAGATGCCAAACCTTACTACCCAGATAGTGCCAGAAGAATGCCCAAAGGCACATGCATGAGAGTAAGTATATAAGCCAGAAGCACCAGAAAGATTATGTATTGCCATTCTTACAAATAAATTTGTTATGAGCCTTTGGTTCACCAATCTAATTCCTTAAATATTTTTGATATTCTTCCATCTGCAACCACCTAAGCACCAGTACTCATCCTCAGGGATTGAAAGCCAAGCGCCAGTTGATGAAACACAAGCATTTTATCACTACTGCCCTCCTGACGCTCTGTTTGGTCCTGTGCACTTCACTGAGTATCCCCATAACCCTGACCACAAACCCTGGAACTTGGAAGAATTAAAGTGGTACACTTGCTCAGACGCTCTCAAGGATCCATATAAAATAATATGTGCAGCAGATAAATCACTATATACCCTTTGATTTTCAACAGGAAATAAAATAATTCTTCTACCTACTTAGTCCCAAAGGAACAACCCCTGACGCCCAAACCAACCATCTCAACCCCACCCATTTCTGATGCCACTGGCCAGAGTAGTCAATTACTGGAAGTGCTGTATCTGGAACTCACAGGATTGATTGATTCTGTCTTGCCAGGGGAAGGACCCTGGGCTGTGGCTGAGAAGGCCCTCTTCTGCCTGATAAAGTTAGGCCCCATCATTTAGTGGGCCATGCCAGTACCTGCATCTTCTCCTCCCTCACCTGAAGGAACATCTTGGTACTCCTATTATACTGACAAAGCCAAAGGATACAGTTTAGAACCATATCAAGTATTTTGGAAATCACTGGCATTATTGAGAAATCACCCATTTTTATTTTAGGAAAGCTAAAAGTTATATGTGTATTATTCACCAAATTAGACATATTTTAACAATAAAACTGACCAGCATATATAGTTTCTCTTATCAAGTTTACTTTTTAAAATGAAACTTATTATTTCATTATTCAATAAAAGCCAAGATAGAAAACTGTTTGCTGGGCCCAAAAAGTTTGTGCAAGATTACACCAGGCCTGCCAAAGATGAAGCCTCATTTGATAGAAACCCACAATCCTCTTACCCCACCCAGAACATTATTTATAAATATGTTTTCTCCTGCTAAATCTACCATGAGATTGTTTTCTCACCACACTCAGGTATCTTCTAGTTCAACCCCCACTTTGGCACTGGCATCAAGAATCAGCCAATCAAGTAGGATTATCACCCAAGAAAATGATAATCCCAGAGTACAAATTGATTGGAATCATTCATCTCTGATACAATAGTTTTAAAAGCTATGGCAAAAAGCAAAAATACTTCATATTTAAATGGAATGAACTCAGATTTAAGCAAGTACCAAGTCAGGCAAGATTCAGGAATCAAATAATCTAAGTATTTTGGTGAACAGTCAAAATGTCAAACAATAAACAAAATTACCATTAGTACATAATTTGAAATTATATCAAACAGCAAACAGCGTGGTTCAAACTACAAAAAAAATGAACTGGCACATTAATTGAATGGATTGATGCTGTTCTGGATTGTATTATAACCCTATCAGGATTCAGATGAGGCACCAACAGAAGGACTAAAATTAAACAAAAATAGAGAAACCTAGAAGCAAGATTTCAAAAACACAAATCAAAATGAAGTCACACAAAATAAGTAGTATTTTTAGCCTAAAATAGAAAATTAACAGTTCAATAGCCAATAAAAAGCTACCTAATTTAGGAAAAGATGCATTTCATTCATTTTAATGGCTCCTGATTTGTGTATAATGATTTCAAGAACTTTAAAAATCTGGAATCATGATTACAATAAAAATTAAGTTGTTGAACCAGAAGGGTCAACCCACCAATAAGGCTCTAACTAAGTAAGTTTTTGACCCGCAATCTGACTTCATGGTGACCCAAAGTAAAACAAGGAGGTTGACTTGAATTCCCAGAATTAGCAACATGAACAAGTGATAATCCCATATGGTGGATGACTCAATTCAGCGCTTGACTCACTATCAGGATAAAGCCACCTCCTTCAACATCCCTCCAAGTGATCTACACAATTATGTTCCTCTTAAATGATTCACAGCAACTATATAATCCCTATAAATTAATAAAGATAATTATCTATTCTACAAATATTTCCCCCTTGCAAATATGAAAAACAGCACAGTTATGACATTAGTAGCACAGGTAGGTTCTCCATCCTACCCTTCCCTTCAAAATTCCGCCTGTTGCCCTTACTTGCCACAGTCAACAAATATACAAAAAATAATATCTGGCCTCCCCATAGACTGGAAACCCTACATGTTGGGCACTAAAATACCAGAAGGGTTTTACTATACCAGAACATGGTAATGCCAGTCCCTGCCTTTAACACACTATCTGCATAAGGGTTCTTTCAAACGCCTACTGCCATCCCTCAAGTGACAGAAAAAAGTATCATGCCAGCCCATGTAGCCCAACAACTCTTTAGTTATGCCTTGGACCCATTTGCTGGAGCCAATGAAAACAACACTACAGCATGGATACAATCTGTCCATAACAAACTGGCGCATATGGAATTCCCACAACGTTTCTTGATTGTAGAGATATCCATCTGCCTTACGTACAACACGGGTACCTGGTGCAACAAGTGACATGATGATCACACTGAGACAAATTAGGACACCTTTAATCAGGACTTCTTGGCAAGATTTGTGATTAAAGATACTGCCCTCATGATCATGTGCCAAGTAAAAAACCTGACCCAAACTGGCATGGTAAAAGAACTCACCCAAACATACAAGGAGCTTCACCTAAGAGCACCCTCAGACATGGCATTTGATAACACATCTATGCACCTCATGTACTACGGCACACTCAAGTCACATTTAATGAGACACATTGACCTGGACCAAGTGACCAATCTACAGAGCTTTTACTGCAAGGCAGAGAAAGAAGAACAAACATCCAACACCCTCCATAAGGCCTAGACTGGAAAGAGAGAGACCCAAAGACTCTCACCCACCAGGACGCTCCAGTTGCCCTCCACCTGGCAACAACAACAGTACAGGCCATAAACCCTCAGGTTTAAATGGCCACAATAACAGAAAAAATGGGCAATCAAACCACACTCACTTTAGATTCACTACTACCCAGGACAAGGGAAAAGCCCATGGAGAGCACTAAGCAAGCCAAGCTCTCCCAGCACAACTCCTGACTCACCCAACAATGAGTATCAACCTGAGGATGTAGATCAGTGTCCAATGATCCAGGTGCCCTTTGAAGAACAAGTACTTTACACTATTACCAGACATCCCAATAAACTGATGTCCTATCCTTTCTGCTTTCACAGTTACACCAGCTCAGTGCTCCTGGACTCAGGTGCAGATTGCATACTCTTCAATAGTAACTTTGCGGAAAAGTTCAAGCTAGCCACTAACCCTTTGCAGATTAAGAACATTTTTTTAGCTGATGAACATCACATTGCTGTGACACAAGAGACTTCCCCCTTTTCCATTGCACTAGAGAATCTTAACTCCATCATCCAATGGACCTCTTATTGACTTCCCCAGATTTGACATAGTACTTGGCCTGGACTAGCTACAAAAGAACAACCACCACATGGATTAGGTTACCTCTGTATTAACCATCAAACATGGAGGAGT
The DNA here is from genome assembly GCA_014839935.2 of Entomophthora muscae. Taxonomy (NCBI): domain Eukaryota; kingdom Fungi; phylum Entomophthoromycota; class Entomophthoromycetes; order Entomophthorales; family Entomophthoraceae; genus Entomophthora; species Entomophthora muscae. The sequence continues at coordinate 32,484 of QTSX02003849.1, read as the reverse complement.
TAGCCACCAGATCTACCCTGACTCTGTGGACCAACTCTTACGAGATCATGTCTTTGTATGTATCACAGAGACCCTTGAAGAAAAAGACAACCTCAAAGCAATTGACTGAAACTCCTGCCATTACAAGGTCATACACTTCAAGGATCACCAGGACACTACCACTCCCCAGGATCAGGAAATTGTAGACTGGCATCCAGAAATCTTTAAAGAAGCACTACCAGGGTTACCTCCAGAGAAACACATATAGCACACCATCCAGATCAAGGGAGCTGTGCTGGTTACATGTTGGGTGGTTTTTCAGGAGGGGCTAATGTTGGTCAAGAGAAAGTCTAGTGGCTTTTTACAGATAGAGGCCTAGTAGGGATATTGGCTACTAGGGGAAGGTAATGCCTACCTAGTAGGTAACAAAGGACTACTAGAGGCAAATGATGAACCAGCCCATCAGGGAACGTTGGCTTCTAGGGCTGGTTAGCTGTTCTCACCCAGCAGGGAATGATTGCTTTTAGGGGTGAGGAATGTGATAGCCCAGCAGGAAACTTTGGCTGCTGTGGGATTGTCAAGTTTCTCTACCCAGCAGGGAATGATGGCTGCTAGGGATGGGGAGTGGGCCACACTGGTGGGTACTGTAAATTCAGAACCTGAATGTAAAAATGCGGGATTGTCAAATCCTTGGTCCAAATTTCAAATCACATTTACAGGATGGTCTTTTTATAATTAAATTGAATTCTTTGAGTATTTATTTGAATATTTGAAAATATGGGAACTCATAGACACTTTGAAAAGTTCAAGTCTAACTGAATATTTCTAATGGAAAAAATGAATTAACTCAAATTAGATTTGAAGTGTTCAAATCCATCAGCCATTTTCATTAAGTTTACTATGTTTTTTGGAATTGTAGGATTGTCAAATCCTTGGTCCAAATTTTGAATCACTTTTGAATGCCACTAGTAAACTCAGATATTAATTGCAGGAACTGGAATTCAAATTTAATGTACAGTAAGCAAACTAGGAAACACCAACCCAAATCAAGAAGATCCATCACAACTAAAATCAAATGAAAAATTAAATCTCAATAATCATGTTTATACATAAAAAGTGATTAAACTCTAAAATCATCCAAAACTAGAAAGGATACAATATTATACACTTCAAATCACAGATATAGAAATTCTGTTACTATTCAAGGCTAAATCAAGAGAAAATATTTACTCATGACTAAACAAAAAACCTAAATAAATACATATTTAATCTAATATATATATATTATTTTTATGGACCAACAATCACATTCCCAACCAGCTCCTGCACCAGCCCACAGGGCAGCCTGTCCACGAAGGCATCCCAGAGGGTCCAAGAACAGACCCAGAACACAAATCAAGGTGACTAATACCAACACACAGGCCTCCCAAGGCGTCAGCGCCAGTCAACCACCTCCCACATCCAAAGCCAGAGCACACAACCTGAATCCCAGGCAGAAGCCACTCTCAAGCCCACCATCAAAGTCTCCTATACCAAGGTTACTGGTAACAGTGAGGTTACTTACACCTCCACTGTGCACCCAGTAGTCACCCAGCCCTGCACTCTGGATCCAAGAGTTGCCACTTCCTGCTCCTGCGTTTTTGACACATCCTATGAGCCGTTGGCCACAACTGAGGAGCCATCTGTGCCTGTGATGTATGTGTCAGGGACCCACTTGAGAGGGAACAAGTTCCCAATATGGTGAGCCAAAGCCCCTATGTTAAGTCCTGCAATGACCAAACCAATGGGTACCAAGACCATAACCAGATGTCCAAAATGGCCCAGATAAGCAAATCTACCCATCATAAAACTGAAGCGGCCCAACAGGTAGTACCCTATCAGGTATTTCAACAAGTAGAATGCCGTTTTGGGCCTAACCAGCAAAGGTCCAACTGGAGGAGGAGAAGGGGAAGCACAACCATAGTGAGACTTTCTGCCCCAATGGCCTGAGGGATACTTGAACCAACCATGGGTCAGGAACCCTTCTGGTGAGAATTGTCTGGGGAGGAATTGTGCCAGTCTGTAGTTGGAGTGGGATTCTCCAAGGTCAACACCACAGATAGAAAAGATGCTAGAAACCAGAACAGGAAGAAATTCCCTGCATGGCTTCAAGAGAGGGATTTAAAGGTAAGTATACTCAAGCTTAATACAAAATAAAGTCTTTATTGTTGGAATAATTGAAAATATTGAAAGAAGACTTTCTTAAATACCCTGGTATTCAGCCACAAACAAATGGGAGGGAAATTGAAAAGGAGAGGATTTAAATTTAAGTTTCCTGAAATGAGTGGCTGGGGATATTATTCTTATCATTGATATGTAGCTGGAACCTAATGATGTGTAGTATATTTAAGTGCAATGAGAGGTTGATCATTTGTGCTACAAAAACAAACACAATTAAGCGGTGCTTAAGCTTAATGTTAATCTCACACAAGTATGGAGCCTGGCCCAAATGTAGAGCGGGTGAGGAAGAAAACAGCAAGCGTAACTTGGGCAGCCAATCATAGTTTGAGTGGTAAGTGACGTTGCCTGGCCAAATACTAACAATTTTAAATCCAGGAACTAAAGCAAAAGTGACTGTCAAAAAGAATTGATTCCTTATTTAGGTAATATAAAAGGGGACATGTTGTTTAAACTAACAATTGGCTTCTTTTAAGGATCCTGGGTTTGATCCCCGTCATGGACTTTGTTGACCAAATTTGATTGATAGTTGAATAAGGTGTTGTTTTTCTCTGCTTTGGTCTCATTAAAAATTGTATCCACAAAATTAAAGGAGTCAGGGAAGGAATCCCTGACAGTATGCCACCATTGACGGCGCCAGCGCAACCAAGTGTGATCCCACCTTCTACACAAAGGTCCCTATCCCCTGTGTTGAGCCTGCTAGCCAGAATGCCGCAGTACCTGCCAAGGGCTGGTGTTGGTTGACAGATAGTGAATGTGAAGCTCTTCTCAACTGTTTAAATGGGGGAATGGCATTTTGGGATATTACGTCCCACTTTGGTGTCACAGCCAGATATATTGGCAACCTCAACAACAAATACAGCAACACCAGGCAAATTGCCAAATCTGTCAAGGCTAGGCATCAGCCAAAACTCTTGCAGCCTGTGCATATTGACGCAATAAAACAGTGGGTAGCCAAGGATTGCCACCTGGACACACTTGCTGTCCAATCAATGCTGGTCACAGAGTTCAGGCTTTTGGTTTCAAAAACCCTTGTTTATAAAACCATGGTTGATTTGGGCTTCTCCTGGAAAGTACTGGGAGTTTTGTCACACAATAGGAACAGCAACAAAACAATTAAGGATTGATATATTTATGCCAAGACCTACCTGGCTCTAAAAAAGACTGGGAATGTCCAGTTCTTCTATATAGATGAATAATTGTTTTCCTCTTCACTCAGGTCTAGGCATGGGTGGGTTGAGAAGGGGTCCAAGGACAGCGTAGCCCATTGTGCAGCTGTCTGTTCCCAGACCTATTCCATGGTTGCGCTTCTTGGTCCTTGCAGGTTGGACCAGTATCAGATGATTAAAGGCTCCCATAACAGCAGGACCTTTCTCAATTTTCTCTGAGCTGTCAAGGAGTACCTGCAGATAAATTACAGCGGCACAACCAACATTGTTTTGCTTGATAATGTTGGGCTCCAAAAAGTGGATCTGGTTGTGTATGAGTTCCCACCCCCCATTGACAAAAACAGCTACACCTCCAGCCACTGACTTACTGATTGTCCAATGAGACTCCTCTTCCTCCCCTCATATTACCCATTCTTTAACCCAATTGAGGAGGTCTTTGGGTGGATCAAAAATAAGGTGAAGCAAGGCCTCCCTCAGGACACCAAGGATTTCTTCAACATCCTTGAGGTCAGTCAATTTGCAATGTCACCCAATGTGGTGACAGCTTTTTACAAGCACTCAGAATCCTTCCTCCCCAAAGCCCTGGCCTCTGAGCCAATCAGATAAATGAGCTCTCCGGGTTTCATTTGTTTTATTTTTATTTATTTTGTTTTTAGTGGGACTCAACAATTATTGTTTATATATAATGACATGATGTTTGATTGTATTATAGACATATAAGAGTATTTAGAAAAGGTAAATAAAATTAATTATACTAGGTATGAGGAATATATTTTTATTATAATGCACTGAATATTATATTGACTATTGCACTAACAAATAAATAAATTAAAAAAGATAGAAATATATTATTTTTATTTAAATAATTGTGAATCCTTGTTGGTACTCTGGCTTTTTTAAGCCACAAATTGGACCTTGCTTGTCATCATCTGATCCTTATTATTTCAGTGCCACTATAACCACACAACACAGAAACAAATGATTTTCATGTATCACTTACTAATTAGTACTTAGGACACAGGTCAAACATATCAAATATATTTGTCAAATCATATTACAAGGGAAGGGTAATTTAAGTTCTAAACAATCACTTGTTTAGAACAATAGTGGAGTGGCTGCATGATGTGGATAAATTCAATTCTTGTTGTTTGTCTATGTAATAAATGAACCCATACTCAACAAGCAACTAATTAAACAAATTTTTAAATCATACTTTTTATTTCACGTGTTTTCTTACTTTAACTACTGTATTATAATATATTTAGATATATTACTATTATAATTTTAAATATTTAAATTTAAATAATTAAATTTTGCTATTTGAATTCTAATATTTTTAAAATATTAAATTTAAATATTAAAATTTAAAAATTAAAATTTAAATATTAAAATATAAATATTAAAATTTAAATATTAAAATTTAAATATTAAAATATAAATATTAAAATTTAAATATTAAAATTTAAATATTAAAATATAAATATTAAAATTTAAATATTAAAATTTAAATATTAAAATTTAAATATTAAAATTTAAATATTAAAATTTAAATATTAAAATTTAAATATTAAAATTTAAATATTAAAATTTAAATATTAAAATATAAATATTAAAATATAAATATTAAAATATAAATATTAAAATTTAAATATTAAAATTTAAATATTAAAATTTAAATATTAAAATATAAATATTAAAATTTAAATATTAAAATTTAAATATTAAAATATAAATATTAAAATTTAAATATTAAAATTTAAATATTAAAATATAAATATTAAAATTTAAATATTAAAATTTAAATATTAAAATTTAAATATTAAAATTTAAATATTAAAATTTAAATATTAAAATTTAAATATTAAAATTTAAATATTAAAATTTAAATATTAAAATTTAAATATTAAAATTTAAATATTAAAATATAAATATTAAAATTTAAATATTAAAATTTAAATATTAAAATATAAATATTAAAATTTAAATATTAAAATTTAAATATTAAAATTTAAATATTAAAATTTAAATATTAAAATTTAAATATTAAAATTTAAATATTAAAATATAAATATTAAAATTTAAATATTAAAATTTAAATATTAAAATTTAAAATAAAAGATAAGTTGCAAGTTGATTTATTAGGGGGATGCAAATTGCAAATTAGAATGTGATTATTCTGGGGAATTATACCCCCAAATTGAAATTTCAGCTAATGTGTCTTAATGGGACCACATACTCTTCTGTACATGGTGGACAACTCTGGATGCAATTGCTAGAGGGGTGACACTCATCACCCCAGTGGTTGCTGAACACTTAATAAAAGGCAATCAGGTAAGCAAATCAATTAATAGGTTCTTTTTGGGGGCACATAATACCCAAAAAGCGATGCCAGTGCAAAGGAGTCATACAGGATGTGCTCAACTATCTTATACCTGTGCGGTGTCTTCTGTTGTTCTAGTGCTAATCAGCATGTCTAGTTGAATTAGTATGTCCTCCAACTTTTTAACATTTGCTTTTAATATGCAATGTAATAGGATTCCTAGGTATGATTTGAAGTGAATCCTTTGAGAGGTATGTTTTTCTGAAAACATGCATAATTTTTTATGTACTTGAATTAATCTGTTGAATAGGACATTTGACTGAACTTGAAGATAGTTCTGGGGGGCGCCTGGCTTGTATCTGCCCCCCATGCCTCAGCAACCAAAATGAATAAAGTCTTAAACTTATTCAAGAGGACTGCACCCCTGACTTTATTTGATAATGCTTTGAACACTTCATTGAAAATTTCAGTTTTAAGATATTCTGGTCCTATTTGAAAGTCTGTTTTTATTAGATTTTTTTCATATTCATATATACTTGAAAATAGAAATATTTGAATAGTTTCATAAATAAATTCATCAAAATTCAACTTGATATCCCCTCAAATTTCATTCATCTCTTTGAAATTGATATTTGCTCCTATTTCATATACTTCCTTAATCCACAGCAAGTACCCCTCGGGTAGTAAATATTCCTTGTTTTTTGCTTTCCTATTTCCATATTGATTCATGTTCATTTGAATTATTTTATTTATTTCATTTTTATTTATTTGGATTATAGGTGCTATCAGTGATTGGTAACCCCCGTAAAACCAACTGGGTGTAAAGGCTGCCACTTCAGCGACCTCATCCCCATTCCTAGTTATAACTAAAGTAAATATAAGAAAAACATGAAAAACTAACTTATTGTTTCCCCTGCGGCTCCTCAGCCACTGGCGCCCCTTCAGCAAACTTCATGAGCGTTGGCTGCTCTTCATTTGAGTTCCTGGGCTTGATCTTCCTTATTTTTTGTTCTATTTGTGCTTCCTCTTGATTTTCATTTGATGAATTTTCATTGTTTCTTGAACTGCTTCTGCTTCTTGATTGTGTTTCATTTTAATCTGTTTCTATTTGATTATTTTCATTTCTTTTGTTTTTATTAGGTTCCTCTTCATTCTGTTCATTGCTGTTTATTTCATTTGAATATTAATTTCCTTCAATCATCTTGATTTTTTTATTAATTCCCCTGGCACTTTTCCAGAATTCAAATGTATTATAACTTGCATCTTGAAAATTCAAACTTGATAGAATTGTTCCCTGTAGATTAAGTAACACTTCTTTGTTCTTTTCATCTATAATATTTCCCAATTTATTCAGAGTATCTTTTTTTGACTAGATTAGTGGCTGTCCTACATTGCCCAGCTTTCCTGTTACTAGTTACATGATATTTTTTTATTTCAACACCCTTTTGCAGTGTGCTTCTAATTCATTTATCAAGTTGTAGATATTTGACATGTTGATGGTAGTACATCAAAAAACCTGTTTTTATAGTACTGACAGCAACACTTGAATATTTTTCACTATTAATAATAAATTAAGGACAACAAATGTATAAATTACATTAGAATATTGCAGGTATGTGTCAGGGATCCAGCCTGTGGGGGGGGGGGTTCCTGGGAACTCGCAGGCGGACAGCCCGCGGGCCCAGCAGGGAGGACCCACCACAAGATTGGAGCCAACTTTACAATATAAGATAACAATTTGCCCAGGAGAGCCCAAGGTCCACTGGCAGGTACCATAGAATCTATCAAGCTGGTAAGAGTGATGTACATAACTCCAAATATCTGAGTGGAAGTGGATTCATTGGCAGCAACAGACTCTTGTGGGCAGCTGGGCTGCAGGGTGAGAGGTGGAGTCATTGGGACCAAATATGCGGCCAGGTGGTTGTACTTGTTGCAGAATAGCAGGGGAGGTATAGTGATTTTGTGGCCTTCCCTGTAAACAGTCTCAGTCTCTCTAGTTCTTGCCTCAGGGTCGTAGATTAGGATTTCCTCTAGGGTGAACTTCAAATACACAGGGTTGGGGGGTACTTGATGAAATGTACTGGGCCGTAGGGAGCTCCTGGTGGACAATAAAGGTCAAGCAGCTGGTCCGCGGTTTCTTGAGATTGATGGGTGTGAGGTGCAAAACTGCAGGAGGTAGACTGTAAATGAAATAGAACTAATATAAAATATGGAATAACCTGGTTGAGCCAAAAGTTCATGTCACTTTATTGCAAGAATGGCAATGGGCAACTTCCTGGCGGTCCAGGGTATAAGTATGCCCATCTGTCATAGGTAAACTTTTACAAATTTCTTTGGCTGGGTGTTACCGTCTACCCGGTTTTTCCAGTCCTTGGTGGCATCCATTGTGGGTTTTATCATTGGCTGGTTTGAACTGAGAATACTCAAATTCCCTTGTTGGGTTGTGGGGTTGATCATCTCTGGGCGGCCTGCGTTCTATAGGAAGTGTCTTTGTTTCCCTTTCTGTGGTGGCCTGAGTTATTTTAGGTTCTATGGCTAGACCTGCCCGCTTATTGGTTGAGTTAACAGGAACCTTTAACGTGGGGAGTGTCAATGTAGGTGATTTGACTTTTCAAGCTTTAAAAGATTTTCTGAAGTTAAATCCTGTTCTGGTTCCTGCCCAAAAATCTGCGGGCAGCCGGGCAGCTGGTTCTGCAGGCTGGCGGCCTGCAGGGTGTCAGGGTTTGAATCTTGTAGTTGAGGTTTCCCAGTAAGCATGGTCAATAGGAGTTTGTCACTTATGACAGTATGCGTTAAATCCTTATATTTAGATATTATGTACATAACTCAATGCATTCTGTATAATAAAATTCATTGTAAATGTGGCCTTTTTCATTGTAATTTATATAAATGGACTGTGTTTATATCAGGGTGCCATTAACACTTAGTACAAATATTTATATATAGTGCATTTTACATCTTGTATATTTGCCTATTGATAACAATTCTGTAAAATTTCTAGTTGGAATTTTTGATTAATAATGTAATGGATCAATAAATTACTTTTAATACCATTAATTAGCTTATTTTCTTTGCTGTGACAATTGTGCCTTTTCTGATATCTACACACTGGTGTCCAATTGGTTGGTTTCACATCCAATTGCACAGGCAATAGGAAACATGGTTGCCACCCTAACCACATTTGGTCTTGGGATGAAAACCATGTTTCCTATTGTCTGTGAAATTTGATGTGAAACCAACCAATTGGACACTAGTGTGTAAATATCAGAAAATGCACAATTGCCATAGCAAAGAAAATCAATTAATTAATGGTATTAAAAGTAATTCATTGATCCATTACATTATTACTCAAAAATTCCAACTAGAAAGTTTACAGAATTGTTATCAATAGGCAAATATACAAGATGTAAAATGCATTATGTATAAATATTTGTACTAAGTGTTAATGGCACCCTGATATAAACACAGTCCATTTATATAAATTACAATGAAAAAGGCCACATTTACAATGAATTTTATTATACAGAATGCATTGATTTATGCAAATAATATCTAAATATCAGGATTTAACACATACCTGCAATATTCTAATGTAATTTATACATTTGTGGTCCTTAGTTTATTATTGATGTTGCAACTAAACCAATGAGATTCAGTATTTGATTTGGGGAATTCAACAGTCTAATAGAAAGGACAGGAATAATAAGAATAAGGTATTGTTTATTATAGAATACTGCAATTAATAAACTATATGGGGAAAGCCACTGGGCCACAAGGGGGTGGCATGATGGCATGTTCCATATAAGGATTGGAGCCAAGGAATAACTTGTTTGGTATCAGCAGGTCAAATTGATAGCACTCCTAATTAGGAGAAAGTGCCCACAGTTTGACATTGTCATCCAATTGATTCATGTTGTTAGACACATCAAGGGACAACTCATCAAGTGCCCCCTGTGTATTGTGGGATACATTGGCAGGCAAGTCTGGGATCTTGGTTCCAACACCCCCCTTGCCCCCTGCTTGTTGTCAGACACCAGGATCAGAGTTTGCAGGATATCTGGGAAGGTCTGCACAAACAACTTTTATGTGGGGATGGCGCGGCAGGGGCGCAAGCAATTGTGGTGAAGATTTTTGGTGTTTCCTTGGGCTTCTTTAAGCTGATAGGTGTGGTTGTCATAGACTGCGGCTATCTTGAAGGGCCCCAAGTGGTTGGGTTCTACTTAGGCTGAATTAGGGTTGAGGGTGTAAACAGGGTCACCTACGGCATATCTGGCCTTGAGGTGTCTTTTCCCTCCCTCAATTTGCTTGTGTTCAATGTCTTGGGCTTTGGCGCGCCACTGGCTCAGGGAAGGGGTAGGCAACAAGGGGGGGGTTTGCGGGAACCATGGATTGTAATTTCCCTTGTTCTACTCCTGCCAAACCATCAGGTGTCCCAAAGGCCAAGGCACTGGGGCTGAGCCTGGTGCCCCTGTTGATTCTCACTTGTAAGATGAGCAGTATGGTGGGCAGATGTTCAGTTCACGCAGTATTAGGATGCTCCTGTGAGAGTTTGGCAATCAGTTGAACCAGTGAGCCATTCAATTTCTCTACATGTCCATTGGCTTGCGGATGGTATGGAGTTGTGACTATTTATTGTAGGGCATTTTCTGCACAGCACACTTTCATGACATTTCTAATGAGCTCAGGACCCCCATCTGTAATGAGGTGTTTGGGTTGTCCAAAACATGCCACAGTTTCCTTGCTAATAAAGCAAGTGATGGTGGTGGCGGTGTGGTTAGTGATTGCCCACGCTACTGGACAACAGGTGAAGTAGTCAATGGCTGTGATGATATATTTATTCCCAAGTCTGTCTTCGGGGAGATGTCTAACAACATCAAGGGCCCACTGTTCAAAGGATTCCATGGCCTTAATGGGCAGGATGTACTTGGGGGTGCAGGTTTAGATGTGTTCTTTTTGTACAACACACATGTTTTGAGGAGATCTAAGATGTTTTGGAACATACACAGTCACCAAACATTATGTTTCATTATTTCAAAGAGTTTGCGCCCTCTGGCATGGCCCAAGGAGCAGTGGCAGTGCAGTATGGTGTCCTCTTGCTGTGTGATGGGGATGTAGGGAGTCTTCTCCCTTGTCTCCGCATGGCGGCAGACATTGCCTGCATTGGTGGTGAACTGACTTTTGTTGTCTTTCAACTTGGAGATGGTTGCCAAGTTGAAGCCTTTGTAGTGGGTTGCCTCAGGGCAGAGGTAGATCATTGGCCAATCTGGGTCCAAACCATTGTCTCCAGTGATGGACACCACATGAGATTCTTGAGAGGGCATCTGCTGTGACGAGCTCCTTCCCAGGCTTGTATTCAATACACAACTGGTAAGGAGATAGGCGCTCAACCCAGCCTTCCTGGTGGCATGTCAAATGGGACTGCATGTTGAAGTATTGAAGGGACTTGTTGTCAGGATTCACCTTTATTCATAGCTGCTATTCTGTTTCTCACTTATTTTATCCTCATTGGCTTGCAATCCTTCTCATGATGGCTACTAGTAATTATTCATGATCTCCTCCTTTTTCCTGTCATTTTCCATTTTTTGGGTTTGATTTTGGCTTTGTTAAAGCCAAATTACGTCTAAATTATGGTTAATAACATTTTTAAACACCTCTTACCTTTTGCCACCTGGTTTTAAACCCTGACCTACCCAATTTAAGTTTAGAAGTTGGCTCCAAAAAAGCTTACTTTTACTATATGCTTGCTTTCATCCTCCCAAGCTTTGGACTAGGTTTTTTTCTACTTTTTCACTTGCTCTCACTTCCAGAGCTTTGCTGTAACTGCCTTTGTCTCCTTCCGGTCTCCTTTTCACAGATTAACTTAATTAAGTTAAGTTACTTCATTCCTCTGTCTCCAAACCAATTTTTCCAGAATTGTTTCCTAACCAAAAATGGTTTAAACTTTTCACCTCAATTCTTGCATTTCACAACAAAGCACAATAAAAGGCTTTTTTTCTCCAGCCTCAACAATAAGTTGAGATTGTTTGACTTGCATCTCAAAAAAAGGTACTTGTCAGCTTTTGTGGCTTGTGTTTTCTTTTTCAATCTAGTTTTAACATTTACTCTTGATCTTATGATTCCTTTTGATTTTCTATTTCATCAGTTAGGTGGTTTCTATAATAATACACACAATTTAATTATTGATAGTTTTAATCCTCCAACTAGTGGTGAGCAATTCCCTGATTTAGAAATTGATTTTTTGACCAAGTCTTCAGTCATTAATACTGGATTCTACTTTATTTTCTTAGGATTAATCAATTGCCTCAGCTCTTATTTTACTTCCTACAAGCTTCTAGGAGCCCTGGTTCAGTTGTTACTACAAACCTTACCTACTTTTTTGTATTTGATCAACATAAATATAAACGGTATTAAAGCTTTAGTTTACAATCATCTACCACAAACTATGAGACCTTACACTTGTGGACCGTCAAGACGCGGGGTGGAAAGGTTGCCTCTTCCAGGTAACAGTGCCATTTCTCAACGTAGTGCACAATTGCTGCCAATTCTTTATTGTGTATAGGGTAACATTGTTCTGAGTCAGTGAGCTTCCTGGATTAGTACACCACAGGGAGAAAGACGCCCTAGTCAGTTTCTACCTGTAACACACTCCCTATGGCTCTGTCAGAGGCATCAGTCTCAAGTTTGTATTGGCAGTTCCAATTGGGAAACTGTAATAAAGGTGCAGTTGTAAGCCTCTGCTTCAGCGTCTCAAAGGCTTGATCTCTGGCAGGGGTCCAATGGAAGCGCTGTTTAGTGTTAAGGAGCTTTGTGAGAGGTGCAATAAGTTCTCTGCAATTGGGGATAAACCTGTGCACGTAGGCAACCATGCCCAAGAAGGTACACACCTGACTGACATTGATGGGGGTGGAATGCTGATAATTGTCTTTATTTGGTAGGGTCAGGCTTTATCCCTTTGGCATAGATGGTGTTCCCAAGGAATAAGAGCTCTGACTTTAGAAATTCACATTTAGAGGGCTTAGCCTTCAACTGGTTTTTCCAAAGGGTGTCAAGGACAGCACAGAGGTGTTGGAGGTGTGTGGTTTGATCTTGACTGAAGACAATAATGTTGTCAAGGTACACAACAACACACTTTCCAAACAATTCCTCACATGCTTTGTTCATTAACATGGATAAGGTGGACGGAGTGTTAGTCATTCTGAAGTTCATGTCCTGGCACTCAAACAACCCGTAGTGTGTTCAGAAGGCAGTTTTTGCTTCATCCCCTGGTGCAATGCGGACCTGGTTGTACCCTGCGGTGAGATCAATCTTGCTAAAGACCTTTGCACCTGCAAGTGTGTCATTCAGGTCATCAATCAACGGCAGGGGGTATGCTGTAAAATGAGCTATGTTATGTTGATTAGCCTATCACAATTGTGGCTAGTTAATATTATATAGTGAATACTGAATTGTATCTTTATTTTAGTATAATTATAGTAATTAATCTTTTATAAGTTTATATTGCTATAATATTATAATAATAATAATATTGAGATCTGTTGACTTTAATATACATCTAAAATGCCTTTAATTGCTGCCAAAGTATGATGAGATCAGGTTCTAGCCTCTGTAGTTGTTATGTTCCTAAGCTACTAAGAAAGTTATGCATTTACTTGAAATCTTACATATGAGGTCATCTAAATACAAGGCTTGATTAGAACAAGTCATTCATGTGCAGAAGTACCCTGATTAGTGTCCCAGATTAACCCCTCTCATATGCACAGTGATAACTAGTCACAGGAATTTAGCCTGGGCTATTAGCACCTTAATGACTATATAACCCTCCCTACTCTTATCAAATAAATATACTTTTATAATTTCACACATTACCTACTTGCTTTTACACTCTACTTAGTTGTTACTTTAGATTTAAGGGTAAAGACTTCAGAGTCTTTAAGACTTGTAATAATTTGTGTATAGACCTGAAACCATAATCTCCAAAGCTAGCACTATAGACGTTAATTCCCAAGACGTCCAAGGCCAAAAATATGGCAGGGTACTTGTTTTTAACGGTCACCTCATTGAGAGCGCAGTAATCTGTAACCAAGCAAAGGGACCCATCCTTCTTGGCTACAAAGAAGACAGCAGCCCTGTATGGCAAAAGCAAGGGGCGTATGAAGCCCTTGTCAAGTGCGTCTACGAGGTGCTGGTGGAGGGTTTCTTCTTCTTTTGGTGTCAAGCAATAGAGGGGGCGCGCCTTGGGAAGTAACCCTTGTAGCTGTACAGCATGTTGGATTTCCCAGGTAGGAGTAGTTGGTCCAGTGTTTTGCTGAAAACGTCCTTATACTCATCAAGGAGAGTGGCAAGTGCTGGTGGAGGTGGAGTAGTCAAGGGGAGGGCTGCAGGTGGTTCTGTGTGGATAACTTTGACTGAGCATTGCATGAAGCCTAGTCCCCCCTTGAAACTGTATGAGCCCTTTTCTATGATTCTGACAAACACAGTATCATGCAGAAACTTGCTCATTTTGAAGGGATATATCTGAAACCCCACCCCATTCCTATTGAGGGTGATCACAGACGTATTTCAGTTGATGTAGGGTCAGTTGTGGCAGAGCCAGTCAAGGTCAGCAATGACATCGTGGCTGAGCCCTGCCATGATTGGCCCAGAGAGCTTAACCTGGATGTTCCCCATTCTCACAGAGAAGGGTCTTATATCATGGGTAATTGCCACTGTTTGAGAATCAGTCACCTGTACTGCCTTGAACCTGCTTGGCACTTGGTCTAATTGTTGAGAGTCAGCAAACACCTGGTCAGCCATAGTGTGATTGGCCCCAGTATCTACCAGTAGTTTGTGGGTGTTCCCATGGACACAAAAGTGTGTAGACCAAGCGAGTTAATTTATTTGGAGAGTGACCGGCTTGAAGTATGGGGTCATTGCTATGGACTTGGAAGACGTTGAGGGTTTCAACTTTGTGAATGTTGTAGTCGCAGGGGTTCTTTGCTAGGAGGGATCAAGAGTGAGGGTCAAGTAGAGTTGTAGAAGCTCTTGTAACTACAACCCCCAGGCTTTTCCCAAGTCCCCAATTTGTGCTAACTGGAGTTCCTCTTTGCGGGGGTGCTTAACCCCATTTTCCTGTTGGCGGGGCTGGCGGCAACCTACTTGGTTGTGAGCACTGCCAGGTGTGGGACAAGGTTTGGGTGGTAGGTCATTGGAGCAGCAGAAACCCATTGAAGCCTGATTATTAGCCTCCACATTGGCTTTATAGCAGTCATCAATGGAGGTACAGCAACCTACAGGAGCCCACTTGCAGATGTGGGGGTTTAACCCATTAACTATCAAGTTAAGGAGCATAGTATTCCCGTCAGTCACAGCTTCTGGGGCGGCAGCAAGGTATTCAGGAACGGACCCAGTCTGTTTGATAGCCAGGAGGGGAGTCCCTACCGCAATGGGCAAGCATTTCTCACTGCAGCAGGACTTTGTGGCATCCCTGAATGACGCCCAGGTGATTTCTATCTCTTGACTGGCCCAGGTGATGAACCAAACTGTAGCAGGTCCTGTAAGGCAGCCTGAAGCAGTGGCAACCCACATAGGCTCAGGTACCTGACATACACAGAGGCAGGTCTCAGTGGAGTGGAGCCAACTGACAATGTCAGTCCCCTTCACGCCACCTGCAAAGGTTTCCAACTGGAGGTTGAGCATGTGTTGTGACAGGTCTGACTAGGGCAAGGTGACACAAGTGTTGCACTGCCCAAAGCGGAGTCAATTGTACACACTGGTAAGTACCAGTTGATCTTGATAGATGATGTATCCATTGAGGATGTCCCCCTTGGGGATTGGCAGCAAGGTTTCTTGGTGGGGAGTAACCATACAGCCCGTACTTTGTCCTTTCTTGGGGGAATTTCCTCTTTAGGTAGGTCATGAACCTACCGCTGCTACTACTGCTACTACTGTTGCAACTGAATCAATGAGGATTCAGTATTTGGATTGGGGAAGACAACAGTCCAATAGAAGGGCAGGAATAATAAGAATAAGGTATTGTTTATTATAGAATACTGCAATTAATAAACTATATGGGGAAAGCCACCAGGGGGTGGCATGGTGGCAATTTCCATGTAAGGATTGGAGCCAAGGAATAACTTGTGCAGGATCAGCAGGTGGAATTGGTAGCGCTTCTAATTAGGAGGAAGTGCTTGCAGTTTGACATTGCCATCTAATTGATTCATGTTGTTAGATACATCAAGGGGCAACTCATCAAGCGCCCCCTGTGTATTGTGAGATATGTTGGTAGGCAAGTCTGGAAACTTGGTTAGAACATTGGCATGGACATTAAATTGACCAGAATTGCCAGAAAATATGTAAGAACATGGCAGGTGGTGGCTTAAGCTTCTATGGATGTGGTGGAGTGGGGCAACACCAACTGGGGCCAAGAGTTCATGCAGGAAGAGTTTATTTGTGCTGGCTTCTCATAGTAGGCCTCTTCAGTGGTACAAGGTGTAGGCCCAAATGGTTCAAATGTGACTTGGTGACCCCTGATCCTTATGTAAGCTATGATAACAGAAGAGAAGATGTGATGGGTTATCTTCTGTCCTGGTAAGGGGTGGCTAAGCTTAGAGTTTTTTTACTTACAGTGGTGTGAAGTGTTTTTTATGTGATATTATTGAGGGTTGGTTTGCTTAATGATAGCACAACCTATCACCAATGAATGAATCTTTATTATATAGTAGTTTGCCTGTAGGGCAGGAACATCTTAAAGCACTGGACTGGAGTTCCCAGCAGCTTGGTTGTAGCTGGAATTCCCTTTCTGGGGGGACAGTTGGCATATCCAAAGGGTTGGCCAGCATCCCAATTGTAGTTACATGGGCTGGGATAGACCTTTTTGATGCACCCAAATTCAGTTACTGGATTTGGGCTATCAATTATCATCATATTGAGGTGGGTCAAGGATTCTAAAATTTGGTTATTGCCTAATTGGATAGCACTCTTAGATTGAGAGCAGCCCTAGAGAATTTCCTTTTTGAGATTCTCAATTGGGGCATTTACCAAATTTGGGGATACCAGGGTTGCCCAGGTGCCACTAGCAGGAGTGGGTGTGAATGGCTGGTGGGTATAAAATACATTACTTTTGCATTTTAAACTTTACATTCATTTTTAAAATCTCTTTTTTGCGGCAGTTTCTCCAATAAGGGGAAACTGCTGCTGATAATCAGACTTGATTTTCTCCTTTGACATGTAGTAAATGTTGGTGGTTTCTTTGTTAATGTCAGGAACATTCCTGACAGACCCAGTCAGACTTCTTGCATCTGATGAACACTTTATCATGGGTCATTATATATGCCAAAGTCACAGGTTCTCCTGTACTTTCCTAATGTTAGAATACTCGGAATTTCCTATAGCAAATGTAATAATGCCCTGGTCCACAAGTTTCTGAAGGACCAATTCTAAACTATTGGGTATAATTAAATCTTGGTTTCCCCATTTTTCGGAGCATAGGATCAGATGGATCCATTTCCGATTCAAGGTGTGATGCGCACCGAAATCCACCATGTGGTTTTCAGGGCCTGGATTCAAAGTTTTACCCTGCCAGCCCCGACCAAATTGTTTTAAAAAATTAGCTGGTGCCATCCAGCCAGGTAGATAAATAGAACGGCTGTCTGGGCTAACTTTCAACCCTGCTCCGATTTCTCCAAGGCCTTCAGCTCTTTTAACCAACGATGGGAGATAATACTAAGCGAACAGCTATAGATCCCGAGAAACTCGCTCAGCTGCTTGATCAGCTGGCTCCAGAAACAACTGATGAAGAAAAGTTTGCCAGTCTATTGGTGCTTTCAAGGGCTGTAGATCCCAAGGACAAAGTACAGATGGACCAGCTGTTCGCTCGGCTGAACTTTCGTTTCCTCGATCGCCTGTTGAAGCAAGGTATCGTTAACCATTTCTTAAATATACTACATCGACTTCCTCGAGAGGCTGATCGCTTAGACATTTTGTTTAACAAGGCTTACACCTTAAACATATCTTCTAGATGTATCTAAAAGTCGATAAACTCGCTTGGTTTTCTATTGCTGCAAAATTAATGATACTTTTATTTTCGACACTTTCCTTTATCTTATAATAACTTGGTTTCAGAGATAACTTCGCAATTCTATACTTGGTTTTGATTTCAGTTTTCTGGTAACCACTCACTGGCCTTTATATAGAGGTTGACAAAAACTCACGTTTTGCTTTAGGGATCAAAAAGAGTAAAATGCCAGAAAAAGAAGGAGAAGTACTCCCAAAGGATTCCATGGTTGCCATTGCAGTCAACATACTGGCACCCTTTTTTTATCAAGAGCAGAGATGTGGCTCAGATGTATTGCTTGCGCGCCTACCTTTACTGGCTGCCAACTTGAACTGCAAAGAAGAGGGTGTGGCTTGTGCGATATTAAGATGCTGTCTTATTTCATCTACTGCATCAAGAGGGGCTCAAGCCATAGCTACTGCCAAAGTTCCTAGCACCAACCGTTCGATTCTTCAGCATATCCTTGAAGAATTTCAAAAGGAGCGCCTGGCTTCCAAAGCTGAAGAAAGCGAATTTTTAACGCTGTCACTGCAAATTTTTGAAAAGGTCGGAGTCACTCTACTCCGATCCAGTACAAGCGAACCGTCAAAGCTGAGTGAATGTTTAATAGAGTTCCTAGTACGCTTTATACAGAACATCCATGATTCTATCGACAAACTGCAGTTCAAATTGGTTGAAATCCTGGTGGTGTGGTATGATGCACCTACAGTTCAATCTATAATTCCGGGGGAACTCGTGCCCAAAGACGCCTGGATGAAGCTCCATGCAGGACTCCAAAAACTATTGCAGGCACCCTCCCGTTCTGCTCCTAGAGCAAAAGCCCTGCAGCTATGTTCTCTTCTCACCAGGCATTACGGATTTGGTTGGTTAGTTATCCAGTCTGGGAGTTTTCCCAGTTTACTTCTAAGGCTTGCTGCGACTGAAATCCGCGTCGGTCTGGAAGAAGTCGATCTTTCTACTAACGGCGATATGGACCTATTAATGTCTGGTCTGGAGCTTTTAACCCACACTACCCAATTTCTAGCTTCACAACCCGAAGAGCCTGGCGTGACTACCTTTACCATTCCGTCACTGGACCAAGTGGGCTTGGCCGACGCCAATATGGCGCAAGTGCTCTTATGGCTTCGTGAAACCAACAAAGATTGTCTGTATTTTCTGGCAGATCAGAAAAAAGAAGAAAATCCCCTACTCCTTGTTGTACTCCAATCAGTATGTATTTATCTTGCCGAAGACCCTGGGCTTTTTGAAGAAGCTGACTCTCGTCCTCTTCCGCTGATTCCACTCTTCGGGTTTCTCGCTTGGTGCTTTTCCTGTGCTGGGTCTATTGAGAGTGTGGATAGTTTAGGGCTGGTATCTCCTCATGGTGCTCGCGCTATACTACAGGCCTGCGAGTGCGGAGGTGAATCTGCTGACGCTGTTTTGGACTTTGCTTCTGACTTTGTAGCAGGGCTGATGAAGCACATATCTCACATCCTAGGCCAAGCATACTTCACAGTCACGTATGCCTCGGTGACTCCATTTTTGCCTGAGATTCTTCCTTCACTTAGAGCTATAACCTCCATCGTAGAATTGTCTCAAAAGGATGTTTTCCCAGACCCTAAGTCTAAAACAGTGTTCTTAACCATCTATAAGGCAGCTCAAGCTATTTTAGGTGAAGAGGGTCCTCTCTAAATACTGCAAACGACCTTTGATTTTCTAATTTACAATGATCTCCGCTTTAAGTAAGTTAGAACTTGTTTCTATGCAGCAGTTACTTTTCCAAGCATCAGACTCTCCCATTTAAAATTAAACTATAGACTCATCAACAGCATCGTGAAACTGGACCCAAAAAACTTCTTTCTAATGAAATTGTTTTCATTGGCTGAAATCCAAATCCAATAAACTCTTAAAGCTACAATATATCAACTCAGTACAATCTATAGAGGAGACAATGTGCCAACGGAATACAGTGTGGTAAGTACAGCTCTAATGAGCTATAGGTTATATAACTACTGCATAATGATATCATATTTTTAAGCAATGTATTAAAAGGTTTGATTTACTGGATTCCTGAGGATTTTTCACTTTCCCAAGAAACATACGCAATGCTAACTAAAGGGGTAGATCTCCAAGGATCATTAAAGGCTCAGTGCGCTTCCGTGGGAAGACAAATTTTCACCATCTAGATAGACCCCAAAATATCCGATTTAACCGAAATTCTGGGACAGGATGATATCCCACCCACTATTTTCTGCTAGCCGATTTTACACCAACCAAGATGCCGCACTTAATTTCCGACATTCTAATAAAAAATAAGAAAACTCGATCACACAGCCAATCAAAAAATTGCAAGCAGCTCCACATCGAAACCATAATAAATATATAAACTCAAATCTTAAAAGCCACTAAACCCCAATACAAGCTATTTATTTCAACCAATGCTACACTTCAAACATCAAACCAAAATATCTACTTATAAAGCAAAACCAAGAATATCCTAAATTTGAAAAGTAGCAATGAATGGGTAAGGGCTTTAGCATATAAACAAGTGCAGGTCAGCCTCTTATACACTTCTCAGCCAAAACATTGCACCATACCATTTTCACCATCTACATACCAGGTTGTACAAAGATTCCTTTGCAGGTCCGCTCTAAATTGCAGAGAAAGCTGGACAAGCTTCAAAAAGAGGTTTAACTCTTTATCAGGGATCTGTTAGAGAGGGGCTAAGCTAGCGAAGCCTGGCTCCCATCCTGGGGAAAACATCCACCAGGACACCAACCAGTAAAGTAAGGATGGATTCTTTAAAAGGGCTCCATACCAAAGTTTCTGGGGACAGAAAGGAAATCCACATTTAGATCCATATCCGATGCTCTTAACTACAGCCAAAACTTCTGATTTAACTAAACTGGGGGAATCAATCCAGATCTCTCTGCAGCCAAGCTAAAATCAGGGTGAGATAATAGTTGAATAAACTGATATTGGGAAATTCAATCTTGACCCAAGGGCTTTAATTCCATTAGAGAACTATGCTTAAACAGGCAGTTAGAAAAGAAACCATTGCAACTGGCCAACTTGATAGCCTGTTCAAGCAAAATCAGGGATCTATTCAAGATTAGAGATAGGGAGAAAGGGATTTTAAAGCCTACAAAGCTCTCCTCAAGAGGAACTTAAACATCTGCAAGAGGAACCAGAAGAGGCCAAAAACCATAAATCATCCCCTGCCAAGGGTTCCCAAAAGAACATACTTCAAGAGAAGCTCTATTTATGCTGAGAAATTATAGGCACACCCATTAACTTTATGCTGTTTACAGATTTAGGAACCAGATTTGGAGGTATCCAGGGCACTGTGGTAAAGAAGAACATAAAACAAATGAGGTATAGGCAAGTCAAAGGATGACTTGATGTCAATTCACTCAACTCCTTAAATCAAATGCAGAAAGGCTCTTTGCTAAGCTTTCAACTTGATCCTGTTAAAAAGCTGAGTGCAAAGCTTGAAATAAATGGCACTCAAAATTTAAACCAATCAAACCCAAGGTACAAGCAGCAGTAAAAATGGAGAATAGGGGGTAATGAGGAAGGAAAACAGTAGTTTTTACAGCTGCAGGAATGAAAAAACCCAGCATCTTAAACCTGTCCCAACTGTGCTGCATTGGCAGAGTTGCAAGGGAGGAATGTTTTGAAATTATATGATCTCTTTATCAGGATATGGGAGATCATATAGATCAAGTGAATCCTTTAGGAGGGAAAAGATATCTACAGATCAATTGCTGGGATGGGTAGAGGGGCGGCTTGGCCCTAATAATGGGTTAAGCGCTAAATCAAGCTTGCCTCAGGATTGGAATCATTGTTGGTTGATGTTTCCTTGTTTGATAAATTGAGTCAACTTCTGAGTTTGGCTGCATGTGCTAGGATAGTCAGTTTGAGAGCCAATGGGTTATTTATGCAAAGCCTTGCCAGGGGGCTGAGCCTGCAGTTTTGGCAAAACAAAATCCCAATATCAATGTAAAATGTATACTTGGCATTGCAACTGAACTATTCATCTTCATTAATTGGATAATTAAATTAAAAAAAGAAGTCTAAGAATATACAGAAAGGATTTTGGGATAAGATAATATTATTTGGGTAGATATCATGTACCTATACCACAATAAGAAGCCATTAGGCTATAAGGAGATAGGGTATGTGGAATTTAAAACGGGGGTAGAAATCAATAGTGTTACAATTAAGGACTTTGAGATCTCAACCAAAGGTGGGTTAAAATGACTATGAACCATAAGTGAAAATAAAAAGGTGGTCCCTATAACTGGGGAATAAACAAAGATATAAAGTGAAATCTGATATGAGGTAACTCTATGAGCACCCTCTGTTTATTATAAGAGATAGTGTTAACTGGGTTAAAAACCCCTGCTGCAACAATTTTTCTTGCTCCCTTTGATACCCACTTTCTTCACCACATTGTCTTTTATGAGGGTGAAAGCCTGAAAAGCACCTTAAAAGTTATGAGAAAATCATTTCTGAGTAGGTATGCTACAGTAGCAGTGCAATTGGCTAGAATGTATTTGTTTGATGTTGAACTGGTAGATTTCAAACAATTAGTGTGGTTTTAAAGGACAGCATAAATTTAAAAGAGGAATACTCATATTTACTTCCTACATCATCATTTATGGTGATGAAATTTGAGCATACACCATAGTTATAAGTATTTTAAAGCGCCTAAAATGATTTCATACTATAATAATTTTGTTTCTAGAAATAAAGGTCTTATAAACCAGGTGGGAAAATAAATAGGATGAGGAGCTGGAAATCTAATTTGGATTGTTGTATGTTGATTGCTTACATGGGGTATCTCACAGTGTACTGTACTTTGAGGTGTTTGGTGTCCTCCTAAACTTGTGATTATTTTTTTAAAGCCTTGATCCACCATTGTGCAAGGGAGGTAGTGATCACAAGGGGTGGCTTGGCAGGGATAGTCAATGTTATTTTACCTTGAGGGATTCCTGAAAACCTATCTGGGGTCCCAAACACTAGAGCTCTTGGGCTGAATCCAGTATCATGGTTAATTATACCATGCATGATTGGAAGTATTGTGAGAAGATGTTAAATTCAAACAGAGTTAGGATGCTCTTGTGACAACTTATAAAGTAAATAGACCAGGGAGCTGTTGAGTCATTCTACATTACTGAACTTTCATGTCATTAAAATATGTCACTGCCTGTTTGATGGCGTTCTTGATACAATACTCCTTTATAATGTCATCTACAAGCTCTTTGTCACCATATTTAATGAGTCATTTGAGATAACCAAAGCAGATATCAGGTCCTGTTTTTCCAGACTTTGTACTTTCTTATATTGATTTTGAAATCCCAAATAATTAATCAATCAATCAATTGTCCACTGAACCATTTGGGTATTTTGGGATTAAACCCATATTTGTTCATTCCAATTCTTGAGCCACAAGGCTAAAAAATCTGGGGAATTTGAAAAAAATAGCAACAAACATAAAGGATTTAATTGACCATACCCCCAGTAATTGCAACTGTGGTAAAATTGACTCCCTGGTACTTGACAAATTGTCAAGTACCAGAGTCAACTGCCACATAAGTGAATCTACTAGTATTTTTGGCTTAGATAATTTAGGCTAATTTTTACTAGTGATTCTGGGGTTTGAAACCAAAATCCAAGAAAAAAATACTGGAAGTCAACTCTGTTTAATAATTCTGTTAGTTAAAAGACCAAATTAAGGGGTAATTTATAAGTAAATTTATTAATGAAAATTAAAAACACCTGTGATTGACACTCTAAAAGAAAAAGTGGCCAGTTTGACACTTTTTAAGCCAAATCCTAATTTTATTAATAAAACACATATGTGTCTATATAAAATTTTATTTACTATTATATTTTTATTATTAGTGTCTGAGTTGTTAATTAAGCTCCCAATCATCACTATACTGGATTTAGTGGTCTACATATTGTAATAACATCTTCAATTACTCCCTCTTGGGGAATTCATTCCCCAAGTGACTCGCCAAATGATTCCCCAACTGATCACTAAGTTGGTGGCACTACTATCATTTGACCATCTATTACAGGGATCAAACATTTTGAATCCTAAGCAGAACACAACTTGGGCAAGCCTTGTGACTTAAGAGGAACAATCACTTGAACAAGCCCCATGACTACCATGATGTACATGGACAGTATGTGGCTTCCCATGATACTATATATTATCATATATTCATATCCAATAAAGTATCATTTTCTTCTTAATTTTCCCCTTTATCTTGTTTAATATACTCTCCAGAAGTATATACTTGACAACATCAATCAACTAACCCACTTATTTTATATTATGTCTATTCTGGGTTGGTAGATCAAGTGGTGCCACATAAATTAAACCCAATTTATTAACAGATTTCATATGTAATTTATAAAAAACGGAGACTTGACCCCCCCCCGTTTGACACTATCTGCTTGCCACATAATTGGTTTTACATTTAACTAATTAAAGGCTTGAAATTACGCCTAAACTAATAAGTGCAGCCCTATGGGAGCCACTCAACACCCACCAACTTAACACCTTAACTGGTGGACTAGTACAGAAAGCCTCTTAATGTTGTAACCAACACTATGGTAAATTAAAAAACTTCCAGCTCCTCCCTGCACACTATTATCACTAATAAACATATTCCTACAAATTCCTTTTTAAATTTAGGCTTTATTTTTCTAATTTTTTGGGCATATGAAACTGCCTTGTTATTTGGGTTAATTTTTGAACCCATTTTTAAATTAAGCAAGTTTTATATGTAAAAAACATAGTAATTTTGATTTTTTGCTGGACTCCAAGAAACTTGACAGTGAGAATTAGGGGGTTTTCAGCTGATCAACAGTGCTGAACTTGGGACTTTACTAAGTTTGGAATGTTTAACCCCCAATAAAAAATTCCACATAATAACTTATTTTTTTGCAATTATAGTCTACTACTCTTCCTACTACTCCCCATATAATTTTTATCTATTTTATTGATTTTTAATTATACTTTTACATCAATTTAGCCCTAATATGTTATGCTGAACCCAACATCTTTGATTCTTCATCAAATACCACTTATTTTCTATGTTTCACTCTTTAGATCTATACTTTGAGTTTCTATTTTGCTTTTATTTACTTTGCTATATTCTTTTCTTAATGAAAAAGACTTTATTTGTATACTTTTTGCTTTTCTTTACCTCTTTGTACTTTTATATACTTGATATTGTTTTATTTATAATACTAATTTTTTTTATCCAAGATCAAAAAAGAACAACAAGCCTTCCAAGTGTCAAGCCTTAAAGGGCTCCAAGGACCCTGAAACCACCCCCAATCATGCTAAGAAGCCTGTCAAGACCAAGACTTCCACTCCCTCACCCCCAACTCCATCGCCTCCACCCTCTACCCTAATCTTTACCTCACAAGAACTTAATTAATAAAAGTAATGATGATCTAGCTGACCACTCCTTCTATCAGTTGGAGGCTGACTCTGAGCCCTCAAATAACCCTATCCCCCCTGATGGCTCTTCTCCCCTTACTTTCTCTGATCCCCAGGAGGAGCTGGAGTAATGCTATAAGAAGTTTAAAGCTTCTGTCCACGTGGCTTGGGATCCACTGGTCATCCACAACATTTTTAATGTGGATGGTGAGTTCAAAGTTCCCAAGTGCTTCCCCTGCTACTTCCCCATCATGTCTGTGAAGGGAAGCCCTGGCTACATTGAAGATAATTACATCTTCAATTGTAATAATCAAAAGTGCGTAACCAAGAGCAAGTGCTTTTTTTTGTGAGGATAAGTCTTGTGGGACCTGCCTGAACACCAAAGGCTGGGAGCAGGTTACTGCAGAAAAGGGGGAGCACACTTGCAAGCCCCCCAATCACCTGATCACTAATATGCTGAAGTGTTACCTGGTCAAGTCATCCCAACCTCTTCCAACCTCTGCACATCAGATCTGGCCATCAAGGCCCTCCAGCACCTGAAGCCCAACAATATTAAGTTGGCACTCACACAGAGACAACTGGTTAATTTTATCAGCAATAAAAGAATTGCTGCCAATCCCTCTCCCCCAAGGCCTCTGACATCCTCTTGGAGCTCACACTCACCTACAAGCTTAAGCAGCTCTCAAGTGGGGAGCACTTCCTAATTCACAATGATGACCCAGGGTTCAAAGATTGAATAATTTGCTACACAACTCAGCAGAACCTGATGTAGTTAAAAATGGCATCAACCTGGTTAGTTGACAGTACCTTTGCCACTTGCCCCTGGATGTTCTATCAGCTCTGGATGGCCCATGCCCAGATAGACATCTGGGTGATTCCACTTGATTTCTTCCTTCTTCCCAGGGCCACCAAGGCTATTTACACCCAAGATTTTACCATCCTCCACCGCAAGCTTTCCTTCCTTCCCTCCACTGACAACCCCAAGAAGTCCCTCACACCTGCACCAACCCTCCTGATGCTGATAAAGACTAGGCCGCCCTGGACTTGGAGGAAAAGGTAAGGCTAAGAGCTCTTGGCCCGCACATATGTATAATGGAATTTGAGCCTGCTCAGTTCAATGCATATGAGCAGCTGTTTGACAGGAATCTACAGGGATGTCACTTCCACTTCCATCAAGAATATGCTTGAAAGTTGCAGGCCAATGCTGGCCTTATTAGGTTAAGCCAGAGGAATACCTCTGATACCTGAAAATTTGTGCTGACACAATTTAGTGCCTTGGCTTTTTTAAAGCCAGAGCACACTGCACAGGGGTTTGAGGTTCTCTCAAAGGATACCTACATAGTGAAGCATTCAGTGTTCAGGCCTTTTCTTGAATAATTTGAGCCCCAGTGGATTGGGGAGATCATCACTTAGAGGCAAGGTAAGGCCCAAGCCAAGGCTATCTGGAATGTGTATTGGGCTGCTGTGAATGGTGAGCTGAAGACCACTTTGGCAATTGAGGTGTATCACAAACACCTCAAGGCCAACTTTGTGCTTCACCAAAAGTTCAACAAGTTCTTTTCCCTCCTGCAGCATGAGCAAGAAAAAACCATCTCCAAGCTCAGAGATCTCGCCAACCGCGCCCCCACCAAGTTCTTCACAAAGTCAATCTACTTCATAAAGACAATCCAGGATGCAACCAAGCACAAGTAAAAGGCCTCTGAGATCAAGCAGTAGCTTTATCTTATTACCACAGCCCTCCTGGAAGGGGCCAAGATGAGAAGGGCAAAAAGGGGGAGGAATAAACTTGCTTGCTTCTATGGTTTTTACTTTTTACTTCTAACTTTTTAGCTTTAATTTATACTTTTTAGTTTTGATCATTTAGATTTTTAGCTTTAATTTTTTACTTTAATTAGATAGTACAAAATTTTTTATGTATATATGGTAATTTTGAGATGATTACTTATAGTTGAAAGTGAGTGAAATGTCTTAAGTTTTATTAATTTCCTAACAAAACATAAGATATTCACACTTGTACTTATATGAAGTATATCAAATAAAAAAAATATTTCTTTATATTTTGTGTAACATTTATTGTTGTGTTTATGTTTGTTTCATTTTAATTTTAATTTTTTGATAATAAAAAATATTTTTATAGTGAAGAGTGTAAGTTACATAGTAAAATGAGAAATAATTGCTTACTTCTCCTTATTCTTATTAGTTAAAGTATGTTTTTATTGCATTTTTGGGTTCTCTGTGGTCTTTTTAGTATACCATAGCTGTATAGATTAATTTTTTTAAAAAAATTCAGTACATCAAGTACTTTTAATTAAAAAAGTGTTGACTTCCAGTATTTGATTAGGTGGAAAGCTAAACTCTCACTTTACTTAATAGTTGATCACCAGGGAGTCAATTTCACCACAGTTGCCCAGTAATAAAGGATAAAATGGACCCAATGAACCCTAGAACCTAAAGCCGCCTTCCATAGGGCAGAATTAGCAAATTAAACTCTTGATTGTTTAATAAGATCTGTCAGGCACACAGTCAGGCAAAGAGAGCCAGATGCTAGTTAATCATAGTCTGCCTAAAAGCCAAGGGCCAGTTTTTTAGAAGGATATAGTATATAAACCAACCAAATTTCTTCCTGCTGGCATCCTCAAATAAACCTAGCTTATTTTATGGAGTTTGAATTTTACAACTTTACAGAAGTATATTATACTTTTAGCTTTTGTTTTTTTTATGTTGAGAGACCATCATAATGCCAGGCTACTGGTAGACAAGGGTGGTTGGAATTGGAACTACCACCTTAAGTTGCTGTTCCATGCAACAAGTTTCTCCTGAACAAGCAACTGTGTGTTAAAGCCTCAGTGCACTACATCAAAGGGCTTCATCATGTGCAGAATGTGCTTGCCCCAAAAAAATGAAAAAGTTTTTCAGCTCTTCAATAAATATAGTAAAACAACACATACATTTATATATTTCAAAAGTAAAATAAAGGCGTAACAATACCAACCACCAGAAAAAGTCAATTCCTGCTTTTAGTGAAACTCAGCAGTAATTAATGGATCATATTCCTAGGAAGTCCAACAGTACACACAAAATTTTTCTCTGCTTTTCTCATCAGTAAGGTACCAGCTTAACTTTCAAAATAGAGAGGTCCAAGAAGGCAGCAGCTCATAGCCACCTCCACCTTCAAGGATATAACTTCAGTATGCTTCATCAACCTGGTATAACACATCAAAATTATGTGTCTTATCACAAATATATATCTTAGCCCTCCATTTTTATGAAGCTGAATGCCTGTACAAGATCATAGAATACTTATCTGCTAGGGAAAATAAAGCAGATAATGTCTACTTAGCTCTTCAAAAGCTCTCTCAGGACATACTTATCAGGGATCAACAACTCTTTAAAAAACATTAATCAATCCTTGTTGTATGTTTTTCTAAGTCTCTGTCTATCTCTCATCCTTCAGGATCATAAAAAAACTGATCATGCAGAGTTAGCCAAGAAATATGACTGGCCGCAGGAACATTAATACTGGGATAACCAATTCCTTCTTATCCCTGATGTGATTTCCAGTTGCCACAATTGTCAGCTTCAAACTCCTCACACTTCCTCCTCTGAGTTTAAAATGATTTCTCCCCAGATTTTCTTCTATAAAGTTGGTATATACACAGTAGGACCTCTTAGCCATTCCCCATACAAATGCTTATTTACCTTGGTTGTTGTTGATTATTTCATAAAATGGGTAGAATCTAGGCCTATCAAATATATCACTTCTAAGACCATAGCAGCTTTCCTATTACAAGAAGTATTTTTATCATGGCTACTCCCAAGTGTTGTTTCTGATAATGGTTCTAACTTAAATGCTTGCATGATAGCCTCTGTAGTAAAAGCATTGTGGATTCACCAACTGTTATCTTCTCTCTAAAATCCCTTAACCAATAAGATATTATAACATGCTAAATATACTCTGGTGTCTAGAAAAAGGAACCTAAATGATTCTGATGCTGAGAAATGAATTAATATTTTCCTGCCTCTATGTTTTCCTGCTATCTGAGCAAATATAGAGTTACATGATTATTGCTGTTTGCCATTTTTATGGACATGAAACCACTACCCCTTGCTTCTGGGTGCTCTCCTCATTAGTGCTGACACTGCTGATGATCCTGAAAAGCAAGTTGAAGACTCAGTCAATTGCAGCATAGATGCTCAAGCTACTGCTTATGTGACTGCATATAAAATCAAGACTTTGGAGATTTCTAAAAAATACTTCCAGGGCGCCTACTCAAGCTTAAATTAGGTTCTAATGTCCTATATTATTGTCATTGGGTTGATGGCTGTACTTGTAATGGCAGAGTCAAAATGTAATTGTGAATTATTTAAAAAATGAAGTATAAATCTCCAAATGAAAAAATGGTGAATAAAAGCTTATTAAGTTTAAATGTGCAGAAAAAATATCCAAGTAGGTGTAAAGGCAGGGTGAAACCAAAGGAACAAGCAAAAATAAGAAAAATTGTAACTGTATTTGCAAGTAAATGATCTTGTAAATTAGTCCTACAATTTCCTGGCTCTTGAATTTGGAGGACCCAGAAAGTAGCACAGATGACAAAGACACAGAAAAATAAAAATCCATAGCCCGCAAGATACCACACAGTCATATAGGCCAAGGAAATCTCCATTCTGGAATAATTATTTTTGAAAAATTAAAAACTGGAAATTTAGTTGTAAGTTTAATGTTTTATTGAACTTCTTCAGTAGTTCTGATATTCTTTTAGCCATTATTGTGTTTAGGAACGATGCTGATTTAAAAAGGGGTAATGTTTGTCATCATGCCTCCAGAAGTGAGAAAAATTGTGACACCATAAATTTATTTTAGCGCCAAAAAACACCAAATTACCTGATTTTTTGGGGGTGAGCTTTTCTGGCCCTATTTGAAGATCCCAACAGAATTTCTGTGTGTTTTTCTACAACTCATTTATTGTCTATGGCCTGATTTAAACCAGACATCTTCTTACAGGGGTTTATGAATTTTTTGATTATGATTCTTGTTTTTCTGTGAGAGGGCAATTCCAACCAAGATGGTATTTTCTGTGACAGTGCTCACAATTTGGATTCCCTCTGGATTGGTCCTTTTGAAGTTACTTTTAAACTAGGACCTAAACACTCTGGTAAGTTGCTCTCCAGTGCTCATAATTTTTCCTGTGTTCATGCCAAATTCCACTGAAATTATAACTCTCAACAGCAAAGTCTAGAAGAGGGCAATTTTATGAATGGGTACATTCAGAAAGTTTTGATTTTGACTGTTCTTGATCTGAATTTCAAAGATTAAAGTCACTATATTTCTTTTACTCTTCAGCAGGTCCTATTCTCTTAAAAGAGGCATATCTAATTTTTTATCCCTTAAGTAACATCAGCAATTTTTTAATCATCATGTATCAAATGATTTATATGTCTATTTCATGCCTTGTGGTTGTATGAAATTGTAAATTCTATTTAAAATTCTCAATAAAGTTCAAGTTCAACTCACTATATTTTCTTTTGTGTTTCCATATGTTGGCATGCTCTTCTTAGCCTTCAAAAGATAATACCATTTTTTATTCTGGATTCTCAGGGCCTTAAAATAATTAGCTTATTCATTCCTGGATAATTACCTTCAGCTTATTACAAAATTGATCCCACAGTTAAGATATGCCCATTGTGTCCTTTAGCCAAGTATAAAAAACACATATCACTCAATAACTTCCAATTTTTTATGTATATCCCCAATCATCATGTGTTGCTGGATGTCTGTTTAATACCCTTTAATCTTGTAATTCTAATGTATGTTACTTTTAGCATATAAAAATTAATCTTCTTATTAAATAAACATGATTTTATAAAAAGATATTGCTTAGCTATTAAAAAAATTGGTTTTGGGTGTGATTTACAACATACTTTTTATCTGATCCATAGAAGAAGTTTTTTACTATCAACAATTCACCCCACTTATTTACAGATACCTAGAAAATCACAAATATGTCAATAAAGCCTTTCTCTCTCTGTCAACAGATACACACATTGCTTTTTCTGACACTTTTTGTTTAAAACCCTCTCTTCATCCTTGATATATACATAAACTCTTAGTAACAAGATTATCATTAGTACTGTCTACCAAAAAACACTTCTCTTCTATATATATTAAGCACCAAAAGTCCCATAATGAAGCCCTGAATAATCCATGTGATCAGTGTATATTTAAAAATAAATAACATAAAGTATTTGATGGTACAATGAGTGTCTCTTGTACAAGTTAAGATACAGTGATAGCTAGGCTATAGGATTTGATTGTAACATTAGTAATCATCCAATTGTGGTTTCTTATAGTTATTTAGCTTTAGCTTTATTTGTTCCACACTTGGCTTATACTAATATTTTCATAAATATCATCTTTAATCTTTTAGGCACTATGGTGTTAGCTAGGTTTGATAAAAATGAATTTTCTTACTTGGTACCAAGCTCTCATACAAGCTGCTTGCTTATCATATTGCTTTCTGAGTTTATGAAGTTGATAACATTCAATTTCTGGTGGTTGAAGCCAGGAAAGTCAACCAAGAATAAAAAATGATACACTGGGATGTGATTGCTAAACATAAGTTAGGTTTAATGAAATTGATGAGATGTTTGGCTAGTTGAAGTAAAGAACCCAAAAATGAATGCTGAACCATCAAAAAATTAGTCCCTAATTGACATTGATTGCTATAGTTTAATGAAACTTCAATTGATGTTAGCTTTGACCTCTAGCTAGCCATTGTATATCAACAAAAAGCAACATAACCTCCTCAGGGCCTGTTCAGTACCAGGAAAATAATTTAAAGCAGTTAATAAGGTGAAGAGACAACTTATCAAAGGGACATCCCAGGATATTATGGAGCTCAAAATACTCATTTAATTGTTGATATCTCTGCAATTATAATACTTTATGTTCAGTACCCTAGATCTTACATTGAGCATGAAGTCTTACAGAATAGATGCTACTACATCTCTTTAACTATATTACTATTAATATAGCAAGTATGAGCTTTTGTATAAAGCTTTATTGGGACTTAAATACCAGGTGGTTCCCTATATGGACATGATGCATCCCTGGTCATCACTATTTGTTGTGTTATGTGTCTTACCTCATTCATGGTTTAAAATTTATAATTCTGCCTCTCTGAGCCAATATCTGGGGATCATTATGTAACTCTTTTGGGTCATAAAATGGTAGAAATTAATATGTTATGGGTTTTTTTGGGTGATACCTTATGATGTGTAGGTATAAATAATCTCCTTGTGCTACCATTGCTGTAAATATACTTTG
>QTSX02003848.1:0-78864 GCA_014839935.2 Entomophthora muscae | reverse complement strand
TAATATTAGTGAAGCCCTGGTTTGTGTGCCTCAGGTGCTATCAAACCAATCATAGAAATTCCAGAAGATTGTAATGTTGTGGAACCCTTGATCATCTGGTATAGTTCAATGCCAAGGGGACCAAGAAGGGCTACCATTGATTAGGCAAAAGACTGGACAGCCGCACGCTGGGACATGTTGTTCTTTTCACCTTTGGGGACATACCCATACTTGTTGCACATTTACGACGCAAAGGAGGACTTATCAATTTAGTAGAACTTGACTGTGCCCTTTTCCTTGAGAGCAGTAACTGTCTTGTTGTATTCCTGGTAGTAGACAACATTGTATGGGCTATTCTGATTGTACAGAGATACACTGAGTTTCTTCCACGAAAAGTTTAATTTTTTCACTGCTCTGTAGCAAGTAAAAACCAAAGCCTGGATTCCAAAAGCAGACTCAACCATTAGATGAATATTTTCCAGTTCAAGATGGCAGCTCTGCTTAATTTACTGTTGGATTTCCCACAGGTGTTCCTTGACCAATAGAACTTGTCCCTGCTTAGATTTCTCCAAAAAGAGAACAGTACCTGTTTTCAGGTAGGTTTTTTGAAGCCTGAGGGCGGATTTTTCTAAGATCTCAACAATAGCTGTGGCCTTCTTGTAGTCAGTTGTCTCCTCTGTGAATCTTATGAAGGTCTCCCAGGTGGAATTGGGGATGACATGGTACTTTGGCTTTTTGACAGTAGTGATTGCCTCCACAGGATTGGGCACAACACAGGACATGGGCACTTGGCTGTAGAATGCAGCACCCTTTTTCAGCACCTTCTGCCCTTTAGCAGTTTAGAAAAACTGAGGTGGCTTGTCCTTGTCTGCTCTTTCAAAATCACTCATAAAAGGCTCATATGTGGTGTTAAGAACTGGCTTAACCTTCTCCAGAAGGGTTGCAGAAACACCATCACAGTGGTATACAGGGTCATACACTAAGGACATCCTCTCAGTGGTGATGCCATTTACCATTTTGGTGCTGATGAGATTGGGGGAATTTTGGGTCAACTTCTGGACCCAGGGGTTGATGCTCTCCTCCACTAGCAGCTTGTGCTCCTTAAACCGGCTGTTTCAGTACAGTGTCACTATAGAACTCTCATCTGTCTCCTATCTGAGTAGGTGCTTGGGTTGCACTAACTCTGTTCTTTGACCTGCAGGGGCAACCACAACCACAACTGCAGCGCACAACAGGTCCATTGTCACTCTATTGCTGGGATGTGTTCATTTTGGTATAAAAAATAAAATAAAATTAAAACAGTTTAACTATATAATTTATTTATTATAATTTTTATCTGTCATATATAGTAGCATAAAAGCTTGTAGCCACTATTGTTTGTTTCATATTAAGGTATAAAATTTCTATATCAATTATTTTTATTTTAAATGTGCACTTTTTATATATTGATAAATTTGTTTTTTATATTTTTTAATCCCAAAACATACAAATAGAACATTTATTGTCTTTTCATATTCTAGATTTCATGTCTTAATTAGGATGTGCCTGTAACAGTTTTATAGACTCCCTGATTTTTTCTTATTTGATATGTTTTGCTGTATGTTTCAGTTGCCTTTAGGGTTTTTGTTGGATCAAGTTTTTAAATTTTGTGACTGAGTTTCATATGTTCACCAAAAACATAGTAAACATGGTAGGCTTGTTCTATGACTGAAATTCATGTGTTCTAGTGTTTGGTACACTTGTTGTCAAATTGTTAAGCATCCATCTCTAGTTTGAATAAGTTGTTGTATGATTGGACATTTACACCAAATAGCACTCATTTTCTGTGAAATTATCTTCTATTTAGATCTATCAAGTTGAAATATGTTTTGTGAATAAGTTCATGCGTTCTAAACTGAATAACATATTTTTATCTCAACAGGCTTTAAAAATACTGTATTAGTTGAACTTACTAGTGGCATTCAAAATCAATTTGAAATTTGGTTCATGGATTTGACAATACTGCAATTCCAAAAAACATAAGAAATTTAATGAAAATTGTTGATGGATTTGAACGCTTTAAATGTGATTCTAGTTAATTCATTTTGTCTATTGGAAATATGCAGTTCAACTTGAAATTTGCAAAGTGCCTATGAGTCCCCGCATTTCTAAAAATTTGAATAAAAATACAAATAATTCAATCTATTTAAAAAAGGTCATCCTACAAAAGTGATTTGAAATTTGGATCAAGGATTTGACAATCCTGCATTTTTACATTTAGGTTCTTAATTTAAAGTATAGAAATTAATACTTTATGGCAACAGTATGATCTTTTGATCTCCGCTTAATTAGAATCAAACTATGGAAAGGATTTGGAATACCAACTCTGTATTTAGACAACTGATACTGTAGATTCAGAACCTGTTGGGAAAAATGTGGGATTGTCAAATTCTTTTGCATGAACTCATCAACTTAATGGAGTAATTTTCATCCCATAAAAGCTTACTTTTTTATATAAAATGATGAAAAATATTCCAGTAAGTTGGTGAGTTCATGCAAAACTATATGACAACCCCGCATTTTTCCCAACAGGTTCTGAATCTACAGTATTGAGGTCGGCCTGGCTGGTACCAACCTTGGGTGTATGAGGTTTGTGAAGTAAGCTTGCTTGACAACTTCCACAGCTCAGTATCTTTTTTGATGCTGTAAAACTATCCCTTAGTCTGAGCAGACTAGTTGTCTGCCTGGGACACGTTCCAGGGCTAGTTAGCCTGACTGGCCACTAGTTGACAGAGGCAATTGTTACACTATAATGTATCTAATCAGCGTATGAGAGAGGGGGGCTAAACTAACTAAGTTTGGCTCCCATCCTGGCAAAGCAAACCACCAAGATGCCACCCAGTGCAGAACTGGGACAGCCACTTGAAGGGGGGACCATAGAGAGGACCCAGGGGATAGCTGAAGAAAATACACATTCAATCCCATCAGCACTAGGTCAGTAAGTAACCAGAGAGTGCAAGTGGGGGTGGGAGGAAGCATCACAGGCGCCTGAAAGGGTGCCAAGTTGCTCTTCTCCAGACCAAGGGGGAAGGACATAGGTTTTTCCTTACCCACAAGAACAGGCAAAGCATAGTCATCAACCTCCAATCCCAAATTGTTGCAAGTCAGGCTCTTGACCACAGCCTCTCCAGAAAAAGGAGACCACTGGGAAGTTTCAAGAGAGTGGAAGAATCTTCACCCACAAGCCGCGCAGAAGAGGAGATTTTTGACCACAAATCTGGTGAGGTCAACCACAGAAGCAACAAGAATAGAGCCAAGGAAAATACCACAAAATTAAGAACTGGGAATATCATAATTGTGTTTTCCACAAAATTTGGGTAAGGTGGGTAGGTTTGGTTTGGGCTAAAACAATAAAGTTTTGTCCAGAAGGAGGACCCACAGGCAAGAGAACAGGCAGGAGGCAATAGAGGGTTTTGGGGAGCTATGGCGGTGCTCTTGGGCGTCTTTAAAGCAAACAGAAGCAAAAGCAGGTTCAAAAATAAAGAATTTAAAGAGAAAATCAGAGGAAAAATAGAATTTCATATTGAATTTAACTAAAATCTTTGAGAGAAAAAGCAAAAAAACAATGACTATACGCTAGAGTCTGTTTCAGAAGCCCCAGAAGAGGGACCAGGTTTGAAGCAGGTTGATGGAAGGTAAGAAGTAATAGATACATTAACACTTTTACTATAGATTGTAGGGAGCTCAAACAGAGGTCCCAACTAAAAATATATATTTTAAAAATAAGTGCAACAGAATCTAAACTTTTATGAATTGAAAATTTTACAAGCAGGGGACTCAAAGTCCCCTGGCATTGTTAAAAGGGGTGAGTTGGCAGGCCGTAGTCATATGGCCTCAAGTGTTGCATCTAATTTGCCAAGGGAGAAAATTTGCTAGTCAGAGCCAGGGGTGCTGGAGGGTTTCAAGGTAATTTCCGCAGCTTCACCTGATTGGCTGGAAGGCATCCCAATCATTTCAGATTTAATTGACTTTGTGGTTATTGATGTGATGTTTTTTGATTGGGTGTTTCTGATTGTTTTTAAGAGAGGACAACACCATGCCAACAAATAGTCCAAATTGATCAGTGTTTCTTCCCAGGCCGGGACAGCCAGAGCCAGGGGATCTGCAGGGTAGACCAGAACAAATCTCTCATCAACAGTATGAGCTAAGTCTCCTAGAGAATTAAGTGGCTTGGCTGTAATTTTTGGGCCTTTTTTGGAGTGGTGGAGAAAAATGGTTCAATCCAAGGCCAAAGGTGGCAGTGTTTTACACAGAGCTACTCTAATCCAATAGGCTCAGAGCCTTTTATCTCAGAGTGTTTGTCCTGACAGCTCATTCCATATTGGACTCTGTTATATATAATGCAGATGACAGTCCTTATGACAGCCTTTTTTTCTATGATACAATTAACGTTTAGAATAGTAATTATTATGAGGTTCATATTGAGGTGCTGGAAGATGGGAACTAATTAATGAGCAGTAATTTCATGTTCTTTTCATTAATTACAATTTATGAGTTTGTTGATGCCAGGATATGATTTGGTTGTTGATTCATTGATCCTGCAGCCCATGCCATTCTGATGAAACCATTCCTAAGAGTAATTGACAGCTGGCTTGTGTTAAGTGGTTGAATCTGTTAATTAGTCAATATCCAAAATCTTGACAGCTGGACCAAGAGTAAAAATAACCAAGATTTGCTTAAATATGCTTTGTGAAGATGAGTAAAAGTGAGGGATTATTGAGATGAAGAGGGTAAAAACTTGGTTTCTTCAGGCAGAATCCTTTAAAGAGGATTTTCACAATGGAGTTCTTCACCTGATTGGATATATAAATCAAAGCCCAGAAGAAATAGAGACAACAGAGGAAACATGATCATTTTCTAACATTCAAGTATATAAAGAAGTGGATTTGCGTACAGTTTAGCATAATAAGTCTGTTCATAACTTCTGTTCAGTTATTTGGATTGAAAGCAAAAACCACTGAAAAGGCAGTCAATCATCATCCAAGCAGTTAGTGACGTTTATTTTAATTATATTAACCTTTCCAAAGCCAGGAGCAAAAGCAAAAGCAAGGGTTGAATGAATCAAGTCCGTATATATAGGCAATTCAATTTTAAACTCTACACTAACCTTTACATTAATGTTGCCAAGGAGTCTCAGAGTTCAAACCTCGTTCTGAACATTGGTGTCTGCACATAATTGTGAATTAAATTCTTTGTTTGCATCAAGTGTGGAACCAGGTTGTAATTTTAAATTATTGTCAATTAAACCAAGATTGTTGCAGTCAGGGGAAAATTCCCTGACACTTTTTAAGCCACAAATACAAATTTGTGTGTCATTGCCATATCCATCTTTATTCAGTGCCACAAGCGCCACCTGAAATATATACCAATGATATGATCCTATTTTTTATAACCATTTCCTATTAAACATGTTAAAGATGGCTCAAACTATTTAGCAATTCAGCAAAAAGAAAACAAATTCAAATTCTAAACAAGTCAATGCTTGAAACATATAATTTAGTGGACATGCTACATTGTTTAAATTGAGCTTTGTTTCATTTAAGTATAGTATCTGAGCCTGGAGTTGATATATACAACTAAACTAGGAAACTTTGAAGACATAAAATTTTAAATGACTAGTGTTCAAGTTTAAGTGAATACTTTTTTATTATTATCTAGCAATTTCTGATACTAATGTACTAATTTAAATTAAAAAGAATAAAGTTGCAAGGGAAGAAATTTTATTATAGGAATCAAAATGCAAGGGATAGTGAGTTATTTGGGGAAAATATCCCAAAATGCTGTTTTATGCAATTGCTTCTAGCTGGGACCACATGCTCTTCTGGACGTGGTGGATGATTTTTGCGCAAATTGCTAGTGGGGTGGAGCTCATCACCCCAGTGGTGGCAGAGCGCCTTATAAAAGGCAATTGTGAGAGTGATTTTATAAGCAGTTTTTTCTCTGCAGGTAAATAGTAGCCAAAATTGAAGCTAATGAAAAAAGTCAGAGTACATGCTCCACAGTCATGTAGCCTTGTGGAGGGTTCTATTTTTCTAATGCTAGGAGCAGATGTCAAATTGTGCTTGGACGTCCTCCAGTTTCTTGATGTCTGCTTTTAATATACAATGTAATAAAACTCATAATTATAAAGCTATATGGATTCTTTGTGATTTATACAGTTCAGAAAACATGCAATACTTTTTATATGTTGTCACTAAGCAGTTGATGTAGCCAGTGTTCAAAAATTTGAATATTAGACCAGCTGGGGCTTGGCTTGATATAGCTGCCTATGCTTCAAAGAAAGAAATAATTAAATATTTTATGCTATCCACAAGGATTGCATCCCTGACTTGGTTTAAAACTAATTTTATGAATCTGTTGAAGATTGCTGCTTTTAAAAATTCATTTCTTATTTGAAAATTGATTTTTTGGGTTTGATTCATAGATATTCATATTCATAAATGGGCATCTTTCAATGCATTCAAATTGTATTCATCAAAATTCCTTTGATGTTTCCTTGAAGTTGATATTTCTTCCTATTTTATATGATTCCCTCACCCAAGTTGAACACCCTGCCAGTGCTTGATAGTGTTTCATTATTTCTTCTTTCTTTTGAAAATTTGTTTATGTTCATTTCAATTATTTGTTGAATT
Source organism: Entomophthora muscae (assembly GCA_014839935.2). Classification (NCBI taxonomy): domain Eukaryota; kingdom Fungi; phylum Entomophthoromycota; class Entomophthoromycetes; order Entomophthorales; family Entomophthoraceae; genus Entomophthora; species Entomophthora muscae. The sequence goes on along the minus strand of QTSX02003848.1, from coordinate 72,214 downwards.
TCTTTGGGTCTCTTTTGAATTACTGGGACTATCAATGATTGATATGCCCCATGTACATCACTTGGGGTGTATGCTGTCACTTGAACAACAGTGTTCTATTTCTTAAAGTAGCTTTGAAAGGGTTAGTATAAAAAAAATAAAATAACTTACTTATGATGAGGAGCAACTTTTGGAAAGGCTTCAAATATGGGTTTAAGAAGAAGAGAAGTAAGTTTTATTGAACATTACTTTAGACTTATTTAGCTTATACTGTGGCAGGGACTTAAGTCAAATCAAATATGGCGGAGGTCATGTGCAAGTTGGATTCAAGTTGCTGGATACCTGGCCAGGTCATGTGATATTAGTTTGTTGCCATTTTTGGAATGTTGAACCAAATATTGAATTGGCACCAAACCAGGCAATGACTGGATATTAAGTGTGTCAGCAACGGCCATAATAGCAGTACATCCAGCTCCTTGACAATACCAAGAGTTAATGTCTAGCTGCAATATTCTAATATAATATTTACATTTGATGGTCCTTAATTTATTATTCATAATGAAAATATCCATGCAGATAGTTAGACATTACCATATCAACTGTAGGCATTTTTCAAAATATGGGGAATGTTAATAATGTAAAAAGAATACAATATTAAATATGAATTGAAAGATAGAATATCACCTTTATTAAAGTAGCAGAGTTGCAGGATACCTATCTAATCAACGAGGGACGGGGAGGGGAGGGAATGGGCGGAATTTATGCTGCAATCATCTGCATTTGTAAGAGGGACAGCATCAGAGGTAGTGGGAGGGATTGGGTGGTGGTTTGGGAGTCAGGGTTGGAAGACGGGTGGCTTAGTCTTGATGGGTGAGTCAGGAAGACTTGGTTTATTGACTGGGAAGAGGCAGAAAGAGCTAATTGCTTCAATTGCTCAAATTCTTCTTCCATCACATACTGGCTTGACAAAACAGATGGACTGGCGTGGGGGGAGGCAGTGGTCCTTTATGGACTTACCACTATCACTTGCATAGAAGATGATGAGATCAAATAAGTCCTGGACAGACGCAGAAGGCAAAAGCTCATACCCCTTATCAATTTGGGTGCATAGTTTGTTGTAGGTGGCAGGCCTTAAGCTCCTGAGGGCAAAACCAAAATTGTAGAGACATACATCTGCAAGATGCATGTCAGCGTGGTTATTAGGATAGGACCAACAAGTATGCCCCACAGCCCTGATTTCTTGGTTTGCCCATTCCTGCTGCTCCATCTCTGAACTCAGTACAACTTTGTACACAGCTTGTTGGGTAGCCCACTCCTCCAGAATATCCTTGAGCTCTGTCTGGTAGGCATACCCATCTGCAGTGATTGATAATGCCAATTAATAATTAATACCCAAACAGGAAACTGCCAACAAAACCCCAGAAAATCAATACAAGATTAAGCTGCGCTTGTAAAAGTCAGATTGAATTTGCTTTTCTTCATAATCTTGGATACTTGCCAAAATCTTGGCATACAACAAGAAGATGATGTCCTTACGCTCCCTCATTGCCCTTCCTTTTATAAACTTAATGATGGTAGAATCTTAGGGGTTGGTATCCACTAAACTGGGAGAACTGAGATCTTGGTTGGTCAATAATTCTGCAGCAACCACAACTCCATACATGCAAAACTTGACTGCCCGCTTATTGGTGAAAATTCTGTGGAGTCCCAGCTGGAGACGTACTTGGATCAGGGGCATCTGCCGGTCACATTCCATGATAGCCATCATGAGAGGGTGGGCTTTTTCACCTTCAGTTGAAGTACAGGCACCAGTTGGGTTTTTATTGGGAGGGGGCCACAATTGGTGTTGGCTCACAGGGTTGCAGCCACAGTGGACTTTGAAAAACCCATTGTGGCTGCAATTTCCCCAAGGAACATAAGCATCCCTTGTTTTTCAACCATTTTGAGATCAATCTCTGGGGTGATTAGCTTTCTTCTGCGTCTTGCAGGCTGATTGGCTAGAGGAGGGATGTGCCCATCTTGGGAACTGGATAATGTCATCTGATTGGCTGATTTGGGATTTGGGACTTTCTGGGTGACCCCATGGCTCAAATAGCTGGTCTCAGAATGCCATTGTTGATACAGGATTTGGGTTGGGAGCTGCCTGTGCATGATGGGCAAACAGGGCCATGCTGGAAGTTGCAGGAGAAAGAACACCCTCCTGGGTGGGGCTTGCAGAGAGGCCTGCGGGTTGGGAGTGGCCATAGACAGAGGCTTCACTGTTGGAAGACCCAGCATAGCTCTGCATGATTTTTTCAAGGCCAGGGAGCAGCTTGTTTACTTGGTTGTTGTTAGAAGACATACTAAATTTTCATTAAAAAACAAACTCAAAAAGAGGAGTGTGTATTTTAGTCAATTTTATTGTTAAGTATATTAAGCTGGTGAATAGTAGGATCTAAATTTTAGCCATCCTAAAATGGAACTGGGTTATTTTTGAGAATGCCTATGATTCCCAAAAGGATTAGCACAGATCTGCTCTAGATCCTTTGACATCCTGTTTGAGGACCCCATTAAATATATTTATTTCAAATTCACCTCATCTTTGATTTGAAGTTTGGCTCTTGGATTTGACAATCCTGCAATACCATACTGGTAAATAGTTTCATGTTGTCTATGATTTGTTAGACTTACACAAAATACCAAATCATACATTAGGATCCTGCGTTTCTGATCCAAGTGTCCAACATTTTTTTGCTGGGTTTTATCTTTATTTAGTCAAGTTATCTGCTCAAAGGATTTGAAATTTGCCCATTTAATTAGACTATGTAAGACTTCAGGCTTTTTCAACAACAGCTACAGTTGTATCAAAGCCTGTGCTCAACCATCACCAACAAATTACTATTTCCCAAGGATACAAAAGATACAGCTAGGATTGAGACAATAGTTTTATTGATGAGCCTAAACAGGAGGAGATTGGATTGCTTGGAATAATAGAACTGTGAGGGTTTTTATACCCAATTCTATGAAAAAGAGGTGATAGGAGAATTTAGTTTAAGCGAGATTGACTCATAATTTTGAATTGTTAATATATTGTCAAGAGTAAAATTCAGAAAGCTGGAATCAAGGGCTTTCTGCTGACACCAATTTGGGCTGAAATAGTTCAGTATTCACAGAAATATAGGCGACCAAAGATGGTAAAGGAGAAACAAACAGACAGACAGAAGCCTTGGCATAAATATCAACAAAATAGGAAATATCAGTTGTGACTTAAATTCTCAGTCCTGACAGATCAAAAAGAGTCAGATTAAATGGTTGATTTTTTAAATACTTTAATTTCTGCTTGGCTGAGTTGCCAGCAAACACGGTTTGAAATCTGGACCTAGGATCTGACAATCCCGCATTTTTCCCTTTAGGTTCTGAATCATCAGTAATTGCACGGATACATGGAGTTTGCTTAAATCTGAGCCTGTTTTGTCTAGATCTGAGCCGTTCTTGCTTAGCCCATAGCTTTGAAGGCTGCTGTATTGGTTTAGAAAGTTTGATTGCGGTGGTTCTGATCTACGCTGGGTTGTGATTGCTGTTGTAGCCTGGTGAAAAATCTTGATGGGCCCTGCCTGCCCATCTAAACCTATACGAGGGTGGTCTTTTTGATCCATCACATGTACCTCTGCAAAAGGCCATAAACACTTCTAAATGAGAAGAACTCAATCATTAGAACAGTCTCCCAAGGGCCTTATTTTAATATAAAGGCTATCTTTCTCGCTAAGATGGCAACAGTGTTGCTGAGGCCTGGTGAACCAGCAATACATGAAAGACAAAGGGATTTAATGGGGAGATACTTCCTCTTTTGGGAGAGATCAAGGATCAAAGATGATATCTGGGTGATAAACTTCTGCTTACATAACCTGCAGACCATGTACAGAGGCCCAGGGTTGCTGTGGAAGTTGACCCTGGCTACTTATACCTTACCAAAGGAGTTGACCTGGACCTGCACTAGAAACCCAGGGATTGGAACTATCTTTACCCCCACAAAGCCAAGAGATAATGAAGATTGGCATATCCACATAAACTCAAGGGTAGGCTTAACAAGGACTGAGCATGTGACCCAGATCCTTTGATGGGCTTGGTAAATATGGTGGTCTTGAATACCCAAAGTGAGATCCTGTAAGGCTACCATGGCTCCCCTTAGAAACTATCCCCTAAAGGGAAATCCCAGAAAACCTGGAATACTGGTGCTGGATCAAGTTCTAGATTGAGCCCGGTACACAGGGAAGGCCCCAGCTTCTTAAACAACATGTGAAAATTCCTCCATGTGCTGTAACTTTGCTATAGGTAACAGTTACAGAAAAGAAAATATAATTGAGGAAATGTATATTAATTGGAAGACAGGGGAAAAGTTTCATACTCTTGTGGCAGGATACCAGGGAGTGCCATGAAGATAGTTGCAACTCAGGGTTGAGCCATGAGGGAATGGTGCTGTTCCTACTAGGGTAGGATTGGTGGGGATATTATGATGGCAATGGGGTACCATTGGTAGATGGGCAACAGGTTGAGCTAAGCCCATAGTTGATATGTTAGGATTTGGGAAATTGTAACACATATCTGTATGCCCACCTTGTGGTCCAACATTGAGCTAAGCACAGTTCTTCAATGAAAACCATACTTGTCTTCTAAATCTACTACGATGTTAGGTGTTTTGCTCGTTTTTGTCTAAATATACTTTTTGGTGCGGTATATCCAACACATGTAGCAAGCTAAGTGATCGAAACCAAATTGTCATAAGCCTCGGTTAGAAACGAGGTAAGCAGCTTTCTATCACTTTGATGGGATGTTGGCCAATGGAAATAAGGGACAGAACCTCACACTACTTCTTCATAATAGTTTGCTTTTTCCAAGAAATCCATTTGAGAAGCATTCAACTGCAGGGAACGTGGGATAACACCGAGGTAAGATGTTTACATCCTTCAAGAACGGCTTTAATTATGAGTGCAAAGTCCTATTGGCAGCGCACCGCCTTTAAATAGGGATCTCGATTATTTAGGAAATGGGTGCATGCTATGGGGAATTTTATATATCATAGCTGATCCAAGTTAGCAGTCAGCCATGAATCAAGCTCCTGATAGGTTGCTCCAACCAACTCAGGGATAAGATGATCATTGTTTAGCGGCACATCCAAAAGCACCTTGTCCAACAGAGCCTGAAGATCAATGTCTAGAATCTCCTCAAAGTCCTCATACGAACTCTTCCATTGAACATCTTCTGCTGTATCATAGAGCTTACTTTCCTTCGACCGAGTTGGATCGATATACGTTCTTGTAAGCTTTAAATAGATAAGTAATGGCCAGCCATACATGTATGCATCTACCTTGAGAAAGCTGATGTCGAATCCTTCTGAAAAATCTGTGTGCTTTATGATCAAGCAGGGATACATGGGAGAAATGTCAAACACAACCTCAAGATGATTGAATCCATGGGCCTCGACTTGATAAACTTGGTTTAACTTCTGCGTTAGCTCGATTCCTGTTTCTAGCCACAAGTCAAGCTCTGCCAAGTCGGGATTTCCTTGTTCGTAAGCCTGCTGATAGGCTTGGAGCTGTAGGTTTGCCTCCCCAAGGCTCTTCTCAAGCTTTTCATTATCCAAAATACATTTCCCGATCGAGGAATTCAACCCACTAGTCAGCTCTTCCTCTTCGTCAACTTCCTTGAACAACGTTTTCAACTGGGCTTCCTGATTGCATAGATGTTAAACCAAATTGTATACCAAACATAGATTTACCAGCAGCTTTGCTTCTTGTTGAAGGGCTTTGGTTTCTTCGGACTAAAGATCAGAATCGACCACCAAGTCAGAGCTTACTTTGTCCTGTGGTACTTGCGAATTCACAGTGGCAAGGCTCTTCTCCTATAAACACAACAATATCACTACATTGTTATCTTAAAAGGGTAGCTTGAAGCGTTTATAACGAAACAGTTGACTTTAATGCTTACCACTTGTCGAGTTTTGTCAGCAATATTTCTGACTTGCTTCACCAAATCCACTCGCTGCTGATAAACTTCTCCATTAGCACCAAGCTTTTGTGAGGCTTACCATCTTGAAGAGCGTCGGCTTTATCCAAACAGTTCCGCATCAAACAAAGATTGGACTTTTCGAGCGACAATATCGCATCTTCTTTCGTTTTCTTGGCGGCCACTATGGAAGATTTAGCAACCAAAGTCAAACAAAGCATGGTTCAACGATATGCAATAAACTTCAATCCATCACATTTTAAACAATGAGAAATGCTTGTTGGAAGGTAGCAGAGCATTGAAGTAATTAGATCCAATGACTTACAGAGGTTTGCGTATTCTTCATCAGTTGGAGCATCAATGCTATCCTTTTCAATCTGCTGGTAAATCCTTAGCGTCGAATAGAGCTCCATCTCGTTGAGTCTACTCTTTGAACACAAGCCCTAATAAGCAAGCCAAAGAGAGGTGTTCAACAAAAAAGATTGCGTTTTGAAGTTGTTACCTTGTAAATTTCTAATTCATCTGCTCTATCATACAGGGTATATGATTCAGGACTAAAACTCCAAACCTTTTTGGGCCAAAGGCTATCAAGCCTAAATAAATTTTGTTAATCGCATAAGAAAGCTTCTTTCAAGAGTCGAAATACTGGTAGGGATTCTATACTGGACTTGAATAAGAGCTGCTATAGCAAGCTCATACTTATAGTTAAATGTTCATTTTGGATTCACATCCCTAAACTGTGCTAGCGATATTGACAGAAACCCTAGTTTCAATCTAAACACTACCCAAGTAGAAATTGGAACTAAGTGGGATAAGGCGAGTGGTACAAAAACTAGGCTCGATCCTGTTTTTAATCCCAACAGTGTAATGAAAACCATAGAAAGGGTAGAATAGTACATGGAATATACCAAAAGAAAGTCTGCTGGCAAAGATCGAATAATATCCTGTTTCAGGCAAGATTAACAAAATATTTATATCTTGTCTAAATAGATACAACTTCAAATATTAAGGTACGGATGGGGAAGAGTCTAATAAATATTAGGACCGAGTTATATCATGCCAAAAGGACTGGGAAGTAGCCGACCCAGAAAGACTAGCCAAGAATGATTTATATTTTAAAAACACCCTCTAGAGATAGCAAAGCAAAATATAAGATTTGATAAGTAAAAAATACCAAATAGGGTCTTTGGTCACTTTCCCCAGTAAGGGCTCAAAAATGCCTTTAAAGGGGCTTCTTTTTTATTTACAATATATTTTCCCAATTGACATAAAGTTTGAGCCTGTAGAAAATAAAAGAACCGCAATATAAAACACCTAGATAACAAAACATGTTGCAAAAAGTGGATAATAGTTAAATTATTTGAAAATCTTTAGGATCTCGAGAGTCAAAGAGAAATTCGAAAAGTATTTGCCAAATCCTTGAAAGTTGATACTACCAATAAATAAAATGAGCTTTGGTAAAAGTTAAGTGAGCCCAAATTTATTTCCAAAGTAAAACTAAATAACTTGCCTAGAAATAGTTTCTTGGCACTTCAATTTGATGCTTGAATGTAATTTCAGATTCCTTATCTTAAATTTAGGTGCAAGAAACTTTTTTGGGTACTTTAAAATAGAGATTGGTTTATTACTTGGATTCATAATCAATGTTCTCGCATTCCTTCTCACGCCCAAGCATCTTGTTTTAGACTTTAATGAAAATCTTTAAGACAGCTTATGTATCAGCTTCAAAATATTTTTTAACCCTTCAAGCATAGGATGCTTCGGCCTGCCTCAACTAGCTTTCGGCTCTGAGCCGCTCAGCCAGAACGGCAAACCCTCATATTTGGCAGGTTTAAAAAACTCTTTGAAAGGGAGGGGCCCAGAGACAGAAACTTTCTGGAGCTTGGCGGAAGCAGCCCCATTCAATACATTTACATGGTAGCGAGAATCAGACTTGTTGCCATATCATGACGCATATGCTGTTTCTCGGCAAACTTCATCTCCAAATCTTCCGATTTATTTTTCTAATCAACCAGATTCAACTAAGATGCTCTGATTTCGCTCCCAGAAAAATCAAATCCATCTTCCACTCAGTTATTTCATCTAAAACTGTTTGCGTGGAAGAGGCAGTATAGATTTCAACAAGAGAAAAATGGTACAATCTACATGGGCCTTGAAAAAAGTTGTCCTCTCCAGGTTAAAAATCATAAGTGAGGAGTGGTGAAATGCTGCCAGAAGGACAAAACTGTGCTCAACTCAGCTTTACCCTTTCATAGCAGCCTGCTAGTACCTGGTCCCGGTATCCTAGCCAGAAGATATCTTTCCTGCCTAGCAAAAGATATTTATATTTTAGCATCCTAGCTGTTAGAGGGTCTATTTGATGGTGTGGTAAAATTTATTTACTTTCGATGAAAGATATCTAGCCTCTTCCATCAATCCTTATCAAAGGTTGGGGAGTGAGAGCTTTGCTGAAGATCAAGGCACTTTCTACAGTCAGCCCTTGCCCTTTTATAGAAGCCCATAACTTTATGCTGCATGTTTAAATGCCAAATACTGTACTTTTCACATCTGTTAAGATATACAAATCAAAGCTGGTCCAGAGCACACTCAAGCCACCCATCAATAAATATTTACATCTAGCACAAACTTCAACATAGATTAATGATAATATAGACGTTAATAGGGGATCCAAATCAACCACACATCATGCATATCAAGCACACAGTGCACCAAAGCCATGCAGTAAGATCAGGATCTCAAGATGCAAACAGACCAGCTCACACCTGGCTAAACTTCTGATGAGGGACAACTTTTGGGGAAGCTTTGAAGATGGAATTAAGAAGAAGAGAAGTATGTTTTATTGGATAATACTTTAGGCTTATATAGCATTAGCTGTGGCAGAGATTTTAGTTAGATCAAATCTAGGGGTTGGTCATGTGCAGGATGAGTTTGAGTTGCTGGATACTTGGACAGTCATGTGATAGTGGTTTGTTGCCATTTCTGGCATGCCAAACTGTATATTGGAAGGGCACCAAATCGGGCAATGACAGGATGTTAAGTGGGCTGCCGGTAGCCAGAATACTTGTACATCCAGATTCTTGACACCCCCCTTAAGGGGTTACTCTGGTACATCTGGAGAGGGCTTTGTCTTGATGGCTGCTGCCTGATGTTCCTGGAGTTTTTTGCTATTTGATACCAGTTGGGTCAAGTGTTCTCCTTTGCTAAGGCGGAGGCAGAATCTGTGGTACTTCTTGGTGATGTGCTCTTTGGCGCCCTGGAACCTAACCAGGTAGGTGTTCCTGTCTGGTCTATACTTGATGCTTCTTCCTGGTCCCCTGTGTACTGAGTCTAGCTTCTTTCTTTTTCTGGCAGGACCCAGACAGGGGAGTTGATGGGGAGTGGTCCCTCTATAGAGGTTACATTTTGTGTTTTGAGCCTTTTTGTTTCTGCTATTTTAGCTTTGAGGCGTATGTGTTGTAGAGTTAGTACTTGTTATACTGTGGGAGGTTTTCTTGGGGGATTTTTATGTATGGTTGGTTGTTGCAGGTAACTATCTCTGGTTTATATCTGTATATTAGTTTAAATGGTGAGTAGCCTGTCCCTTGATTGGTGAGGACTAGGGATACTAATAATGCATGTTTCATATATAGTGGCCATGTGTTTTTGGCTTTGCCATCCATTATTTTATCAAGGGTTCTGATAAGGCTGCCGTTTAGGCGACCAACTCTGCTGTTGGCCTGTGGCCTGTAGGGCAAGGTTGTGAAGTGTTTGATGTTTTTGGATTTTAAATTGTTGTTTACTACATGACCTGTTAGCTCTGTGGCTCCATTGGTTATGATGTAGTCAGGAGTTCTGTAGTCGGCTTTTATTGCCTTGTTAATGAAGCAATTTATTGTTTCTGCCTTGTGGTTCTGTGTTGCCCAGCAGATGGGCCAGCATGTAGCAAATTCAATGGCTACAATTAGAAAGTGTTGTTTGGTTTTTGCTTCTGGGAAGGGTCCCACCACGTCCAGCCCCCAAACCTTGAATGGTTCTGGATCAGGTACTGGGTTAAATGTTGGTTGTGGATCCTTGGTGCTGGCGTATTTCTCACACACTGTGCACTTTTTCAAAACGCCAACTATGTCTTGTTTAAGATGGGCCACCATGCTATCTCTTTTAGAGTGAGGTATAGATTGTTAGTCTTTGTATGCTCTATTAGGCAGTGATGTCTTAGTATAGTGTCAACTCTTTGTGCAAGTGGTATTTAGGGAACATGTTTATCCTTAATGATGCGGTAAACTGTGCCATTTGACATGTGAAAAAATTTCATTCCTTACTAATGTATCATGAGTTAGTTGATGTGTGGAGGGGTCTTTCCCTTTTGTCTTGTACTCAGTGTTATATAGGTTGGGCCAGTCAGGGTCCAGGTGGTCAGGATGATCCTCTCTTGGCTGACATAGCCTAGAGAGAGCATCAGCTGTGATCAGCTCTGCCCCCCTTTTATACTGGATGTCCAAATTGAGCTGCTCCAGCAGAGACATCCATTTGGCTTGTTGCTGTGCAAGTATGTTCTGAGTTTTGAAATAGATTAAGAATTTATCATCAGTTAGTACTCAGACGTTTAAATGTCCTTCTAGATAAAATCTTCATTTCTTGCATGAGTGGTATATTGCTAGCAATTCCTTATTGTGTATTGGGTATCTCTGCTCAGTATTAGTTATTTTTCTGCTTTAGTAACATACTGGTAGGAAGTCTTGCTGCCCTGGCTAGCAGATGTGTAGTACTAGCCTCTGGCAGTGTCACTGGCATTCAACTTGAGCTTGTATCACCCATTGTCATTAGGGCATTGCAAGATTGGCGCTTCAATAAGAGCTTGCTTTAGTAGTTGGAAATTATTGTCATACTCTAGTGTCCAGATGAAATTCTTTTCGGCATTACCCTTAGTTAGGTCATTGATTGGTGCAATTAGTTTTTCACAGTCTTTCATGTATTTCCTTAGGCAAGCTACCATTCTGAGAAAGCATCTAACTTGTTTAACAGAGGTGGGGTGTTGCATGTTATTTATGGCTTTTATTTTGTCTGAATCTGCTTTTATGCCACTGTGAGAGACAATGTGGCCCAAGAACAAGAATTCCTTTTTCATAAATTGGTGCTTGCTAGGTTTTGCATAGAGTTTGTGCTTTGCTAGTCAATTGAGTGTCTTGCGGACATGTGTGAGGTGTTCCTCTTTGGTTTTTGAGAATATGATGATATTGCCAAGGTCGCATGATGTATTTGAGAGACCATTTAGTGCTTGATTCATCATAGTGACAAATGTTGAAGGAGCGTTGGTCATCCCAAAGTTCATTACACTACATCCAAAAGATCCTAATTGTGTACAGAACACAGTTTTTAGTATGTCTTTTTCCTTTACTTCAACTTGGTTGTAACCTGAGGTGAGGTCAATTTTGAAGAAAAATTTGGCTCAATATAGTCTTGCAAACAGATCTTTTATAATTGGGAGGGGATATTTATTCTTTACTGTGCTTGCATTGAGAGCTCTGTAGTCTGTCACTAGACAGAGTGAGCCTTCCTTTTTCTTTACAAAAAACACTGCTGCCCTCCACGGTGATCCAGACAGGTGAATGAAGCCTTTAGCTAGGTTATCTTCAATATAATTTTTGAGGGTTTGTGTCTCCATGGGGGAGAGTCTGTAGAGGGGTGAAGGTTTGGGCATGGCCTTGCATAGGTCAATGCCATTTTTGACCTCCTGTTCAAGGGGTAGCTCTACAAGCTCTTCCTTAAATACATGAGTGTATTCATTTAGGAGTGCTGCAAGATCTGGGGATTGGATTTTGGTTGTTTGTATGTTATTGAATTTGGTGTACCTCATTATGTGGAGGATACTGTCTTTGGTTAGATGTTCCAAGTTATCCTGACTTATTACTTGGACAAATACTGTGTCTCTTAGGATGAGATCAGTAGCTTCTTTGAGGATGTTGAAGTTGACTTCATTGTGTTTGATGGCCATGGTCTGTGTTTCCAACATATGCTGGAGTTCACTTGGGTGAACCAGTCCATGCCTGCTACAATGTTGTAGTTTATGTTGTTCATGACAATTCATTTGATGGACGTTTGAATGCCTTGGAGGTCAATTCCAAAGGGATTTGTTTTACCTTTGAGTAGAACTTTTGATTTATCTGCCATCCTGGCGTATTTGGAGTTGGATTTGACAACTGGTATCTTGTATTTGGTTACAAATGGTTTGCTAACCATGGTTTGTTGTGCACCAGATTCAAATAAAATTTTATGTGTACAAGATTTATAAGTTCATTGGTAGACAAAAAGTTGTTAGCAATCTTTAATCTTTACATTCATAAAAATGGAGGATTGCAGGACACGTGGGATGCTGTGAGAGAGGGGGGCTAAACTAACTAAGTTAGGCTCCCATCCCGGTGCAACAAACCACCAGGATGCCACCCAGTGGAGAACTGGAATGGCCTCTCAAAGGGGGGACCACAGGGAGGACACAGGGGACAGCTGAGGGAAGTATGCATTCAATCCCATCAGCGCCAAACTGGTGAGTAACCAGGGCGTACGGGTGGGGGCGGGAGGAGACATCACAGGGGCGCATAAGGGCACCAAGTCACTCTTCTCCAGGTTGAGGAGGGAGGGCATTGACATCTCCTTGCCCACAGGAGCAGGAGAGGAATGGTCAGCATTGTCCAAATCCAGGTCATCATAGGTCAAGCTCTTCACCACGGCCTCCCCAGAGAACAGGAGAGCACCAGGGAGACTCAAGAGGCTGGAAGGATCTTCACCCATGAGCCGCACAGAAGAGGAGATCTTTGACCACAGATCTGGCAAGGTCAACCACAGGAGCAGCAAAAAGGGGGCCAAGGAAAATACAACAAATTTAATGACTGAGAGTATCATAGTTGTGTTTCCCCTGAAATTTGGGGAAGAATGGTGAAGTTTTTGAAATTGTAAGCAATAGAATTAAGCTCAGTAGGAGCAACCACAAGCAGGAGGGCAAAAGAAACAGCAGAACAGGTCTGGAGGGCTTGGTTGTGGTCTTGGATGCCTTGGGTAGTGCAAGAACAAAAAGCAGGTTTGAAGACAAGGATTTTAAAGAAAAATTCAAAGTAAAAATAGATATTATATTAAAATTTAACTAAAATTTAGGTTCAAATGCTATTTTTGTGAACAAAAGCAAAAACAGAAGAGAACTATATGCCTGAGCTTCTGCTGAGGGTCCCAGAAGAGTTACCGGGTTTGAAACAGGAGGGTATAAGATAAACTTCAAGTAAAAGACTAACACTTTAATCTTATAGATAATAGGGACTCAAAACTAAGTTTCAGTCTAATCAAATGATTAAAATTAAGTACAACAAATCCAAACTTTTAATAAAATGAACAATAGACAATCAGGGGACTGAAAGTCCCTTTGCTGTGTAAAAGGGAGTGTGCTACAAGGGAAGGGGTCACATGACTACAGGGCTTGAATCTGATTGGCTGGGGGAGAAATTTTGCAGATCAGGGCTAGGGAGACTGGAGGGTTTCATCTTAATTTCTGCAGTATTTCCTGATTGGCTGGAGGGGCTTTCAGGGACTTGGAATTCACTTGAGCTTTTGGGTGTCAATGTGGCAACACACAATTGGTTAGATCTGATAGTTTTTAAAAGTGGGCAACACCAGGCCAGCAAGTAGTCCAAATCAATTAAAGTTTCTTCCCAGGAGGGAACAACCAGAGCTGGGGGGTCTGCAGGGTAGGCCAGAACAAATCTCTTGTTGACAGTATGAGCTAAATCTCCTAGAGAGTTAAGTGGCTTGGCTGTAATTTTTGAGCCTTTTTTGGTGCAGTGGGAAAAACAATTTGATCTAAGGACAAAGGTGGCAGTAAATTTACAGATTCAAGCAGCAAATTTTGTGCCTTGGTACAATTTCTTGTTGGTGTGGGGGGAGACAGGGGCACTTAGGCCTGTTCCCCTTCCTCTTTTCTAAGTTCCTCTGTTTCAAGACCTTTGAGGTCAGAGAATGTGGGGTCAGATTTATAGCAAGTTGCTGTTTCAGCATTGTTTACTTTGGTGGTGTCCTCTTTCTTGGGACAAGAGCAGTTTACGCTCTGACTGTGATTGTTATTGTTATAATTGGAGTTGCTGTTGCTATGGTTGGTTTTTTGAAGCTTATTGCCATTAGAATTGTCTCTGCAATTACTTTTTGAGGAGTGGTTGCTGTTGCGTGCGGCATATTCCATGTTTGCACATTTTTCTGTGAGCTTGGCTTCTGCAATGAGCGCAGGCATGGAGGTGTTGGCCTCTGGGCAGATGAGGGCAGCAACTGAGGGTTTCATTCTTTTGATGAATGAGGCTCTAGTGTGTACGTTGTCAGCTTGAGCTGGGGTTTGAATTTTGTGTTGTATTTCCTCAAATTCATTGGTGTAAGCTATGATAGTGGACTTATGAGGAAGATCACTGAGCTGTATCGCAATGTCTTGGAGTAATTTGGTGACGTGAAATTTATGTGTGATGTCAGCTTTAAACTCTTCCCAGTTGTCAAGCTGTTTTTTATTTTGTGAGCCAACCCAAGTGGCAAACCAGTTAGCTGCAGCCTTATATAGACGCTTGCTGGCTTCCTAGACCCATTTTTTGTGGGAGATGAGGCTGGCACAGAGTTTTGCAGCTGATTGGTCTAGCCAGTTGATGATGTTTTCTTTGTTTTTACCAAAGAACTTTTTGATACCAATGTATTTGGTGTTGGAAAATTCACCTGTGATAGGTGGTTGTGCGTTTGTTTGTGGTTGAAGAGAGTAAACTGCATTGAATTATCTTGGCATATGCTTTGGGCATGACCAGACCTTTGAATACAGTGCATCCACTAGGTATATCCTTGTTGATATTATGGGCGCGGAAGTATGTCTTCCAGGTATCTTGGGATGTGACCTGATTGAGTACGTGAGCAAAGGTGGGCAGGTTTTGTTAAGTCATTTTCTCTTTCATGGGAGTGGTCAAAAAACTGTAGCTGCTATCAGTGATGAGGAGCAGCTTTTGGGGAAGCTTTGAATATGGAATTAAGAAGAAGAGAAGTATGTTTTATTGGATAATACTTTAGACTTATATAGCTTGCGCTGTGGCAGGGATATAGTTGGATCAAAGATAGGGAAGTTCATGTGCAGAATGGGTTTAAGTCACTGGATACTTGGACGTGTCATGTGATATTGGTTTGTTGCCTTTCTTGGTATGTAGAACGGTATATTGAATTGGCACCAAACCAGGCAATGACTGGATGTTAGGTGTGCTGGCAGTGATCAGTTTACCCGTACATCCAGCTCCTTGATACTTCTAACCTATTTACTATTTTTGATTGGGTACACATAAGCTGCCTAGATAATGCAAACCCTTAAAGCCCCAGTATTAAAGGGAGTTAGGGGATTACACCAGTCATCAGGCTCTGGCAACTGGTTCTGATGAGCTACAAGCCAACTGGTATGACCCTCATGAGCCATTGGAGCGCTTTAACAGAACTTTTGTAGCACCCAAAGTTGCCAGAGGATACAGTAATCAAGTCAAAAAAGTTTGAGGTTATGTCCACATATTTCATAAACTAAGAGTAGACCACAGGTAACTAAGGACTTGGAGGGATCACAGAGAAGGAGTCATCCACCTCTGGGCAGTCTTCTGAGAAAGGAGGAAAACTAGCACTGGTCTCAGAAGCCTCTATCACAGGCATACTGGGTTCATAGCGTGATCCTGGGTTTGGTAGTTCAAGAGAACCTCTTGTTCTTTTACTGCAAGGTATCACAACCTAATATGGTGTCATAACTGTGCTGTTTTAGCAGAGTTACAAGGGGGAAATATTTGAAGACTAGATAAAAATCTTTATTTTAGAGATAGGGATTATATATTTGTGCTGAATCACTTATGAGGAACATGATTGAGTTGATCACTTGGTTGGATGATGAAGGGGGTGGCTTGATCCTGGTAATGAGCCAAGCACTAAATTGAGTCATCTGCTGTATGGGATCATCATTTGCTCATGTTGATAATTCTGGGAATTTGAGTTGACTTCCTTGTTTGGCTACAGGTCACTGGGAAGTCGGATTGCGGGTCACAAACCTGTTTAGCTGGAACCTTGTTGGCGGGTTGAGCCTGTTGTTTTGACACACGACCCCAGCTGAAGGTCAGCCTTGTCTGGAGGGAGGTCATCTGGGAGGTCTTCAGGAGCCCAGGCGCCATACTGAACTAGTTGTTGTTTGGTTGCAGGTAGGGTGGCCTCACATTGCTTCTTCCAGGCCTTACAGGGCCGTAACCAATTGTGTTGTAGGACCTTGTCTTGTTTGCACTTATTGAGCCCTTGTACCAGATAAGTGTTGTTTTTGTTTACCTTTGATATGATGATGGGGCCTACTTTTTTGGGCTGTAGCTTTCTTTTGTCTGTGTTCATTACCCAGACCTTGTCCCTGAATTTGTGTCTAGCTTGGATAGGAACAAATATATCTTGCAGACGTTTATCTTCCTTATCCCATTGATCACTGTTGGCTTGTAGCACTTGGGGTGCTGAATGAGGGGGGACCTTGTTGGATATTTCCAACTTTGGCCCTGTAAGGGCTTGGATGATGCTTGATTGTATGCCATATACAAGCTCAAAGGGGGTCTTCCCAGTGGATCTGTTCATCTGGGTGTGACATACAAGGAGTGTAGTTGGTAGCTGCTTGTGTCATCCCTCAGGTCTCCCAGCCATGAGCTTGGCAAGTGCCTGCACTAAGCTGCTGTTTAGACGCTCAACCTGACCATTGGCCTGAGGGTAGTAGGGCGTGGTTACTGTGTGCTTGACCCCTATTCTTTGTGAGGTGAACATTGGTATTTTCTGAGGCCAATTCTTTGGCTCCATCTTCAATCAATAGTTTGGGTTAGCCAAACCAGCTAATAATTTCCTTCCCAATGAATTATCAGACGTTGTTGCCAGTATGTGTCTTCACCGCTTGTGCTACTGGCCAGCGGGTGGCAAAGTCAATGGCAGTAATGATATACTTTAGGTATTTATGTTTCCCTGGGATTGGCCCAACAATGTTGAGGGTCCACACCTTGAATGGCAGCAGGAAAAAAAATTAGCAACACAGACTTTGGGAAGTATCACTCTTTGCAAAAAAAATTCATACTTCACATTGTTCAGGGGCCTCTTACATGTCCTGGTACAGGGTTGGCCACCATGCTTTGCATTTTAGGAATTCATAGAAATTGTGGCCTTTTGTGTGACCTAGATCTCAGTGGTAACATAAGATGTTATTGACTCTTTGATGTGTGGGAATGTACGGGATGGTGCTTCTGCCGGTCATTTTTTGATGTAATGTTCTGTACACATCTGTAAAGAGGTGTTTGTTCTTAATGAAAGTCTCTTTTGTGATGTCAGTGGTGCCTGGGGAAAAGCCCTCATCCTTGGTTTGGAGTAATAGGAGAGTTCAGTCCAGGTCCAGCCCATTTTCACCTCTTGTGGCTCTGATGTACAGACAGAAAAGAGAATCAGCCATGACTAACTTGGGTTCAGGCTTATACTGGATATTCATGTTGAATATCTCCAGGAATTCTATCCAACATGCTTTGTTTCTGAATAGATTGGCCTGGGTCTTGAAATATATAAGAAACTTATGGTCAGTCAGGGCAGTAAATTTTTCCTGGTGCTCTAGATAGCAGCACCATTTTACTAGGCAATGGACAATGGCCAACAGTTCCTTATTGTGGATAGGATAGCAGCATTTGCCATCTGTCAGCTTGTGTGATTCATAGGCCACCATTAAAAAGTTGCCATTATCTGTTTTGATTTGTAATCCTCCTCCAATGGAGGCATCCAAAGCATTGGTTTCCATTTGTCAATTTTTGTCTTGCTTTGGGTATTGGAGGATGGGAGTGAATGTCAACTTTTCCTCTAGGTGGCAAAAGCAAAGGTCACGCTGAAGGTCCACACAAATTTAGACTTGATGCCTGTTATTGATGACAAGGGGGCCGCCAGGACGTTACAGTTGGGTATGAACCTTTGATTATAAGCAATCATCCCTAGGAAGGTGCGGAGCTTGGCCTTGGGTGGCGGCATCTTACAGATTGCTTGCATCTTCTGGTTGTCAGGTTTAAGGCTGTCTTTTGACACCACATGCCTAATGAATGACAGCTGTTTGTGATAGAATTGGCACTTAGATGGCTTGAAAAGCAGTTTGTGTTGTGCTTAGGTCTCAAAGATTGCTTCTAAGTCCCTGTGATGTTGTTTCACCAAGGGGCTGTAAAAAATTATGTTGTCTAGGTATATCAGTGCATGCTTGCTAATGTGGGGCACAAAGACCTTGTTCATGAAGGTGACAAAGGTTGATGATGCATTTGTCATCCCAAAGTTGAGCACAACACACTCATAGAAACCATACTTGGTATGGAAGTCTGTTTTGGGTATGTTTTCCTCTTTGATGCAGATTTTGTTGTAGCCTGCTGTCAGGTTGATCTTGGAGAAGATAGTTGTCCCTCCCAAGGCATCAAAAAATTTGTCAATGTAGGGAATGGGCAACAATTCTTGATGATAGCTTTGTTTAGTGCTCAGTAGTCAGTGACAATCCTAAGGGTTCTGTTCTTTTTTGCCACAAACAACACGGTAGCATCAAAAAAAATTGTGAGGGACAGATAAGTCCTTTTTCCAATGCTTCCTTGAGGTATGCACACAGGGTGTTATCTTTGTTTGGGGTAAAGCAATATATGGGTTGAGCCTTAGGTACTGCTCCCTTGAGCTAAATAGCATGCTATATGTGTTTTTCTGGTGGTAACTCTGATAACGCTTCCTTGAAGATTTCAGGATGACAGGCTACATTTTCTGGTCCTGGGAAGTGGTAGTGTCCTGGTGGTCTTTGAAGTTTATGATCTTGTATTGGCAGGAGTTCCAATCAATTGCCTTGAAGTTGTCTTTTTCTTCAAGAGTCTCTGTGATACGTAAAAAGATAAGATCTTGTAGGAGTTGGTCCACAGATTCAGGGTAGATTTGGTAGTTAACTCCTATATGCTTGATGGTTAATACAGAGGTGACCCAATTTATGTGGGGGTTATTCTTTTGCAGCCATTCCAGGCCAATTACAGCATCAAATCTGGGAAAGTCAATGACAGGTCCTTGGATGGTGAAGTGTAGATTCTCTAGTACAATGGAGAAGGTGGCAGTCTCATGTGTCACAACAATTTGATGTTCATCAGCTAAAACCACAGTTTTAATCTGCAAAGGATTAGTGGCTAGCTTGAACTTGTTCACAAAGCTACTATTGACAAGTGTGCAATCTGCGCCAAAGTCCAGGAGCGCTGAGCTGGTGTAACTACAAAAGCAGAAAGGGTAAGAAAACAGTTTATTGGGATGTCTGGTGATGGTATAGAGTACCAGGTCCCCAGAGGGGACTTGGATTGTTGGGCACTGGTCCACGTCTTTGGGGAGGTACTCATTGTTGAGCAAGGCAGGAGTTTGTTGGGGAAAGCTTGGCTTGCTTAGTGCTCTTCCCGGCTTTTCCCTAAACCTGATTGTCCTGGGTAGTGGTGACTCTAAAGTGTGTGCAGTTTGATTGACCATTGTTTTTATTACTGTGGCCATTTAAACCTGAGGGCTTATGGCCTGTACCAATATTGTTGTCAGGTGGAGGGCAATTAGAGCGTCCTGGTGGATGAGAGTCTTTGTGTCTCTTTTTCTTTCCAGTCTGGGCCTTGTGTAGGGCATTTGACGTTTGTTTTGCTTTCTCTGCCTTAAAGTAAAGACTCTGTAGATTTTTTACTTGATCCAGGGTGACATGTCTCATTAAGTGAAACTTGAGTGTGTTATAGTACATGAGATGTGTAGCTGGGTTGTCAAATGCATGTCTGAGGGTGCTTTTAGGCAGTCTCCTCATATGTGCTGATGATTTATTTCACTGTGCCAGTCTGGATCAGGTTCTTTACTTGGTTTATGCTCATGAGGGTGGTATCCTTCATCACAAATCTTGCCAATAAGTCCCGCTTAAAGATGTCCCAATCTTTCTTGGTGTGATCTTCATGTCATTTGTTGCACCATGTACCTGTGTCATGTGTAAGGTGGATGGATATCTTTGCAATCCAGAAACATTGTGGGCATTTCATGTGCACCAGCTTGTTCTGAGAAGATTTTATTCATGCTGTAGTTTGTTGTCATTGGATCCTGCAAATGATTCCAAGGTGGTGCCACAAAGTTGTTGAGCTACATGGGTGGGCATGACACTTTCATCTGTCACTCAAGAGATGGTGTTAGGCGCTTGGAAGAACCCTTGCGCTGATAGAGAGTTGAAGGCAGAGACTGGCATTACCATGTTCTGGTATAGTACAAAGCCTTATGATATTTTGGTACCTGCTGTATGGGGTGTCCAGTCTACAGTGAGGCCAGGCATGATTCTTTTGTATATTTGTTGACCGCAGCAAGTACAGGCAACAGGTGGAATTTTGAAGGAAAAGGTAGGATGGAGAACCTACCTGTGCTACCAATGTTGTAACTGTGCTGTTTTAGCAGAGTTACAAGGGGGAAATATTTGGAGACTAGATAATTATCTTTTTTTGGAGATAGTTATTATATAGTCATTGTGAATCATGGATAACAGGAACATGATTGTGTTGATCAATTGGTTGAATGGTGAAGGGGGTGGCTTGATCCTGGTAATGAGTCAAGTGCTAAATTGAGTCATTAATCATATGAGATCATCATTTGTTCATGTTGCTAATTCTGGGAATTTGAGTTGACTTCCTTGTTTGGCTACAGGTCACTAGAAGAAGGATTGCAGGTCGCAAACCCGCTTAGCCGGAACCTTGTTGGTGGGTCAACCCTACTGTTTTTACAATAAATATTATTATTACTGTATAAATATCTGCTTTAAGATATTTTTGTTTTATTAATAGATCACTGAAATAAAAAATGGTTTAAAAATTAATTATAATAAAAAAATATAAATTATAATGTAGATTTATTGTAGAAGAGATTTTATTAGTTGCAACAATGATGGGTTCTGTGATATGCACCCATCTGGCAATGGAGGTGACACACAACCTCCACCGCTACACCATTTATGGTAGATACTCCACTGTTTTAATATTTGCACCTGCTAGTAAAAGGAAGGATGATCAGGTGGGAGTTCAGGAGCAGCTTTTCAGGTGGGGCTACAAATCTGTATATACCAGCCAGGACCAGTGTGTCTTTTATCACATGGTCAACCAAGTCATATCTAAGGGGGCCTTCTTCTCATCCAGGGAGAGCCTGGCCTTGTTGATTCTAAGAAGGACCCTGTCCAGGCCCTCTACATTTGCGCCTATCCCAAAGTATAAGAGATACCAAAGGTAAACCACGAGATGAAGCCTTTGCCCAGAAAAGGCTTCTGTAAACTTGCAGATTTTATTATACATGGCACAACTCTTCTTCTTGTGCTTGGTCTTGGAAAATATTAGCTCTGTGGCCTAATGGAGCCCTGTCTCATTGGCACTCCAGGCCAGCCCAAAGTTAGCAAGGAGGATCTTTGTCTTCTTTATGGCTGTTGCATTTGCAACAGCCAATTTTGACACCGCAAGCCCAAAGTTCTCCAGAAGATAAGAGATGGTGTGTTTCATTGGATAGCAGAAGCAAGCAGCCACATGGCCCCAGCCCATCTCTGGTATATTCTTGAATGGGAGCGTCTCCAGGACGTCCTAAACAAGCTCAATGAAGTTTACACAGTAAGCTCCACTGAGGACCACCAGGTCAAGGTGAAGCAATTGGGCATCCTTTTAGTCAGTAACTGACCACTTGGATTCCCCTTCATTATGTGCTAGCCCCAGGAGTGCATTCTGCAACATTGGAAATGAACCGTTTATTTAGTCCTTGATCTTGCGCACAAAGGGAGGAGACAATGGCAACTGCCTTACCACATGATTGGTGTAGTTGGTGTAAAATTTGACAGGGACAAAGGGGACCAGGACCTGGAGTATTACAACATCAATTTTTTATAAAAAAAAGGGTAAGAATTTTAAAAAAAAATTACTAATTTTTTTATACTACCTTCTTTGGTGTCCTCCTTGCCGGCGGCTTTGGCAGGCTTAGCTGTTCTTGGTGCAAGCAGTTGCACTGGCAATTCAGTATTGTCTGTTCTTGCTTGCTTGGCTGGCTTGAGATTTTCATACATCTCTGTGTTGTCAACCCAGACAGACGGTGCAAAAAGATTGTACGCCTTAAATTGCAGGCCCTTAACCACAGTCTTTTGAACGTTTAGAGCACACTCAATGGTTTTCTCCGATGTTTCAGGCACCTTGGCCATGAGCGCCTTCACAGACACCTTGTTGATTTTCTTGCCTGTTAGGACGGCGGACTTCACCTTTGCTTTGACTTTGCAGTTGATCTTCTTGATCTTTGTAATTGCATGATAAAGGTCCTTTGATAATTTTTCCAATTCTCTCACTGATTTATACTAACCTTTCCTTATGTTTTTATAGCTTTCACCCCAATAAGCTCTGTGTTATTCTGATATTATTGCCTCTTTGTTTATCCCTGTTTGTTTTCCCATTTACTGCAATATCCCATCTTTGTACCCAATGTGTATATGTTTTACGCTTATCTTGATATGTGTTGTTTGCTTTGTGTTTGCATTGCTTCCATAATTGCCATATTGTTTTTAGCTCTTTACACAGCTCCTTGTGAAAAAATTAACAAAAATTTGGTGATCAGCTAAATTTAATTAGAAAATTATAAGGATATTGTGTTTAGAGAGAGTTGTCACTGATTCAAATCCAAACCCTTAATGATAAACTTTAAGCCAATCAGGAGCCAAATGAGAAAGTGATTTTTGTGACATAAAGGGTCATTTAAAAATTCTTTGATGCATGTGCATAAATTAATCTGATTGGCTGGATGTTTTACCATTGAGCAACATTGCCACTGTGGCAAGTTGTTGGTGGACTAGTGCCTAACCCAGCTGTTGGGTTAGTACTAGTCCATCAACAACTTGCAACAGCAGCCATGTTGCACAATGGCAAAACAACCAGCCAATCAGATTAATTTATGCACATGCATCAAAGAATTTTTGAATGACCCTTTATGTCACAACAATCACTTTCTCACCTGGCTCCTAATTGACTTAAAGTTTATCATTAAGGTTTTGAATTTGGATCAGCAACAACTTTCCCTAAACACAATAAACCTATAATTTTCTAATTAAATTTAGCTGATCACCAAATTTTTGTTAATATTTTCACAAGGGGCTGTGTAAAGAGCTAAAAATAACTGTGTCCTGAATCTAGATGCACAGCATAGTAAACATATGATTTATAGAAATAAGCTGAACATAAAAAATAAAGCCAAGTATAAACAAAGAGAAAATGAAAAATTGAAATTCAAGATAAAGATAACATAAAAACAAATTTTGGCAACAGTGAGTTTATTTCGGGATGGGGAAGAGTGATGCCTAGTAGGCAAAATAGCGTGGGAAGGAAGGCATAGAAGCGGTGCTGGCCTGGGGGGTCTGGAATTGGGTGGGTGGGGCTGGCAGGTGAGGGGTGGCGGGGTAGAGGCAGGAGGATTGCGTGTGATGACTGCCATATACAACTGATTGTATTCCTCATTGATCATTGCCTTGATTAACTGGTAGGTGGCTATGGCAGGGATGGGAGGCGCTTACCCTTATGTGATTAGTTGACCATGTTCACATGGAAAACTATTTGATCAAACAAGTCAGTCATCATTTGGCAACCAAAGAGAGACTCATGGTCTAGGAGACCAAGATAGAGGTCATTGAATGCCTGGAGGCAGCGCTGCTGGACTTTATCTCCAATATTAAAGAACAAAACATCATCCAGATAAATGTCAGTATGGCTTTCTGGGTACACAGAGGCCTGATGCCTGTGTCCTTGGATTGATTCAAGGGCGATGGAGCTACCCTCCATCTGGTGGCTCAAGAAAACCCAATAGATGGAATTTGAGCTATCCCAGGAGTCAATTAATCCACTGAGGATATGATTGTACTTGTAGCCATTGGTATAATCAGGGTTTTTTTAATAATAGACAAAACCCTTGGCCAAAACAGCCAGTAATGCATCAATGAATGTCCCCCTCTTGACCTTCTTCCTTCCATTATTGGTGGCAGCTTTTTCTTGCTCACCAAACTTGTCAAAAGCAATGGAATTCATAATGGGAGATGAACATGACGTCATCTGATAAACTTGTCAAGCATTGGACAAGATTGGACTCAATGGCAGAATTGTATGGGAAATCTTCACTGCCATCCCATTGGTTGCCACCAAAATTGGTCAACACCCTGATTGAAGTCACTTTCCCATGTATCCAGAGCTGCATCATGCGCTTGGAAACCCAAATGCCATGGTGCACAAGTTGCTTCCAGACCTGGGTCAGGGGAAGCTTGGAGTCCCGCTGCAGGAGATCTAGCATGATTGTGTAGGCCTCTATGATTTGGGACTTGGGGGCCTTCTTGGGCTTTTTGGCTGTCCCAATCAGATTCCCCTTGTTATTTAGGTTGTTGAACTTCCGCATTATGTTGGCTTGGGTAAATTGCAACTGGGCGGCAATATGGTCCCATGACAGACCCTGTAGGTTTAGTGCCACAACTTCTTGGAGAATTTGGGTAATGATTATTCTGCTTTTGGTGCACTGGGCCGCAGAAGCTGAAGCCTGATTGGCTGTAGGGGTGCAGGTTGGCCAGTGGCAGGAAGTTGTTCCAGATCAGGGTTGCCATTATGATTGTGTCAAGGGTCTGGATGTACAAGCATTCTGGCTACCGCCAACCTACTTAACATCCAGCCATCACCCGATTTGATGCCCTTCCAATATACTGTTTGACATACCAAGAATGGTAACCGAGCAATATCACATGACTGTCCAAGTATCCAGTGGCTCAAACCCATCTTGCACATGACCAACCCCTAGGTTTGATCCAACTAAATCCCCTCCACAGTCAAGTCTATATAAGTCTAAAGTATTATCCAATAAAATATACTTCTTGTCTTTCTTAATTCCATATTTGAAGCTTCCTCAAAAGGTCCTCCTTATCAATTGGTTGGTTGGTTGGTAGCATGTGGGGTGAATAAGGGGGCAGGGGCAGAACTAGACTCTAAGTGACTCTCAAACAAGTCAAAGCCATAGAGGTCGGGGCTCAAGTACAGGTCAGCTTCCTTGTTACCCACATCAAAGACCTGGGTGTAAATAGATACATCCACGCTCTGAGCCTCATCTCCATGGAAGCTTCTTTGGATGATGCTGTCTTATTTGCTGGCGCTGTCAAAAATGTTGTTGTTGTTGAAAACCATTGTAAAAAAACCTAGAATAAAATCACTAAAAGTAGAAGTTTGAAATTTTATGATTTATTTTTATTGTAATCACAAGTCCATATTTGGAAAGTTCTCAAAACCATTCCATACAAATCTGGAGCCATGAAAATGAATAAAATGCATTTTTTCCTAAATTGGATAGCTGTTGATTGGCTGTTAAACTGTTATTTTTCTATTTTAGGCTGCTCATACTACACATCTTGTGTGACTTCATTTTGTTTTGTGTTTGTGAAATCTTGCTTCTATATTGCTCTAATTTTGTTTCATTTTAGTCCTTCTGTTGGTGGCTTTTATGAATCCAGATTGGACTATAATATATTCTGGAACAGTGTCAATTCATTTAACTTGATGTGCCATCCCATTTTGTTTGCGTTTTTGAACTACACCAATTGATGTTTGATGTAATTTCTTATAATGAGTTAGTGAAATTTTGTTTATTGTTTGACATTTCATCTGTTCACCAAAAATATTTAAATTATTTGATTCCTGAATCTTGCCCAACTTGGGGTTTGCTTAAATCTGAAATCATTTTGTTTAAATCTAAAGTATTTTTGGTTGTTGCCATAGCTTTCAAACTACTGTATGAAAAATCCTCATAAAAGAACACAAATGAGCAATCTTTCAGTGGATCAATTAAAATTGCCATCTTGAACTGGTAAATTTACAGACAATAGTAAAGGCAATAATTTTGGATTAATGCCTCAATTTCCTATTTCTACTGAGCTTTTGAAGGGCTTTGATTCTTGGAGAAAAATCTTTGGGTATCTTCTTATAATTAGGATAACCCAATGAACATTGAGGCCTAACACAGATACAAAAATGTGTATACCATATCAAAGGCTAATGATTGCCTTTTTTATAACAACAAGTTATTGTTTACTTCATCCTTCCATAATTTGTATGGATATGTAGAAAAGGGCATCCATAACAGGGTATCTCATTGTGTGTCAGTGCGCACCGCTGCATATTCTATGATGGATTTCCACAGCTTCAAAGGCATTGAGGTCCACCTTATGATCAAAGGCTCCCACAACAGTGGCACATTTATGACCTTCCTCAAGCATGTGAAGGATCATCTTGCAAAAACCACAATTGGCTTCATCAATATCATTGTTTTTGGTAATTTTGGGCTCCACAAAGTAATGAAGGACATCAATGGATTCTCTATTATTAGTATTATAGTACTAATTGGCAAAAGACAGTTAAGTACAGATTCTATGTCCCTTCTGCCAAAGATATACTTCTGGGAAGTATATAAAACAAAATAAAGGGGGAAATTGAGAAGAGAATGAATCTTTATTGATAGAGATTTTGAGGATTATATAGTATCATGAGAAGCTACATGCTGCCCATGTACGTCATGGTAGTCATTAGGCTTATCCAAGTAATGTTCTATTTAGGACTCAAAAGGTTTGATCTCTGTATAAGATGGGTGGCTGATAAGAGTGCCACCAACTTGATTATTTGTTGGAGAATCACCCAAGAAATTACTTCCCCAGAAGGAGTATTTGTAGATTTTTTGACACTAGTTAACCAGGAAAGGTGTCAAATAGAGACAGTCAGCCTTTTTTAGTAATTTTAAGGAAAAAAACTTGATTGACTATGTGACTTTGTTTTCTTAGCCAAGCACCTTTGTTATGATTTAGGCAATAAGCCAATTTGACACAAATTTGACTCTTTAAAGATATATAAATTCTATTTTTAACATATGTGTCTCAGCCTAAGTGGACTTCTGGAATCAAACTATAGTTTATCTAGCAAGTTTAACATAACAATAAATAGCTTTACAATATAAATAAGACTGTGAAATTTAGCATAAGCCTTTGTTCAATGCTCCTCTTATTATATAGGTAAAAAACAGCATGATAAAATATAGAAATTTCTATACTTGGAATTATATGGATTCTTAATTGGTGTCACATCCAGATATCACTTACTAGAGTTGACCTAAAAGTAAACTTACATTAAAAATACAGCTCTAAAAGTGAGTGATATTATTTTTTAGCTTAAAACTAATTCTTGGTTTTATTGGTGTCAGAATTATGACTATTCCTTTTAATTTTTGCAATAATGACTTAATAATATATTATGAAAAATTAGCTTAGTTTGGGAGAAAACTGATCCTGGCAGACAAATGCTTAAATAATGTTGGCTCACTGAATGTTGAAAACTTGTTGAAATTCAGTAAGTTGACTTGCAGAATGAGTTAACTCTGTCAGTTGCCAGTTTGAGAGGCTGTTTGGGGATGCTTGTCCCTCTTTTCTTTGAATCCTGGGAGTATGGGCCAATTAAAATCCTTTTCAATCAAGTGCATTGCATTTCAGTGTATTTTCCTGGTTTATTGGCCCCAGGATTTGATACCTGACTGGATAGAAGAGGATTTTTGATCCCATATTATTTAATTGGTTTAGCAGCCAATTGGTCAGGAACAGCACTTTTAGGTAAGAAAGTACCCTGTCTGGCCCATTCTGGCCCTAACACTGTAGACCACTATTTTGCAAATACAGTTTGGTGAATTAGGGTTGGCTACATCCTTTTCCTTTGAAAGTCCCATTTTTTAAAAATTGACTTATTGTTCATTATTGTTTGCTTTATAATATTTTTCATATGCAACTTTAGTGAATTTGGTATTGAGTGATCTTGTATAATCAATGAGAATTTGCCAAAATTAACATAGATCTGTATAATGTCAATATCTGTTATTTTAGTGTAAGGTTACTTTGTTTTGCTATTAGAGTATCAATGAATTCGAATATGTTTTGTTTTAGTTTGTTCAGGGTGGCACATTGTACATGTTTTTAGATGTTAAATCTTTCAATATTGTTAGAAATTTTATGCCATTGATATCTAGTTTAGTGCACATCTTGTGTTTTCTCTTGGCTCCCTTGATTGGTCTATTTCAACAGCCTTGAAAAGCACTAAGTCATAGCTTTTCAAAAACAAGCAAAAACCCAGATTGAGTTAGTTGCTATAAACTAAGCTCGTTTTACATCAATTAAAAAGCGTTTTATAACCCCAAAGAAAAATATAATAATTATATAAGTTGACTTTGTCAAGTAAGGGTTTGACTTTTAATCCTTTTGAAACACAGAACTTTCATCCCAGATTTTTGATGGTATCTGCATGGCACAGTACTTTATAAAAGTTATTTGAAGTGATCCAAAATATATGAATTGTATCATTTGATTGTATCATTTGATTGAAAAAGGGAATACTTCATTTTGTAAAATCATATCCGATATAAATCTTTAAAATAAAATAGTAGCATCTGATTTGGAACTAGTATATTAATATATGTTCAAACAAAATGAGCGAAAAAATAAGATATCTGGGGTAGAAGATCTAAAAAGACGAGCAGATCAAAATGTTTTTTTTAAAATATTACATTTTAAGGAAATTGGGATTGGTTTTAGCAAGATTCCTTGCTTTATCTTTAAGATCTACTGGCGAACGAAGCTTAAAAATAGTTGAATATTCCCTTTTGATTTTAGACCATGCCTGTCCAAATTGATTAATTCCAACGATGAGTGCGTCGATTTCAAGCTGAGAAAATGGTCTTCTCTTCCTAATTTCCCCTTTTTCATTAGAGCACATTTGGTTTAGAACTCCACAGTTGTATGGATTGACATCATTAGAGACCTCTTGAATAGTAGATACTTTAGAGGAAACTCCATCTGCTTCTTTACCTGCTAACAAGATTAAGTTAAAAGAAGGAAAGTAATCAAATTAGTTAATACCTAAAGCAATAAAATTAGCAGATGTTATGGAATCAAAGGTAGTATCTAAAGGCCTATTTCTCAGCAAAGGAACTTGGCTGGACGAAGAGTTATCCAAGGGAAGGCTTAGGTTTGGAGAAGGCTCATTAATTAGACTCGGTCGTTGAGTCAATATCCCAGTTGATGGTTTTTGAAGACAGGATGAAGGCTTTTTTAAGTCCTCGTTACAGTGATATGGCGATACTTTTCCAATGCATCGGTTTTCATTGTTTTCTACTTGCAATGGCTTATGCAAAGAACTCTTAAGTCTTAATTTCACAAGCGATTCCTTTTGGTGGCAGGGTACACAAAGCGTTCGAAGATTTTCAAGCCCAGAAGCACCACCACCATCTTGAACATCGATGATGTGAGCTGCCTCCCAAAACATTCCTGGAGTGAATTTAATGTCCAAAGAGTTCAGGCAGCGCTTGACTTTCACTTTCCAGAGGTCGTTTCCAAGTTCACAAAAAAACAATTTCCTTTTTTCAAGTGTTTCCAGAGCACAAGCTTTCGCATATATTTCAATACAGTTTACTTTGCAATCTTGGCATATTCCACGATCCCGCTTAAGGATGCATTCTCTAAGGTATCCTGGCTGAGTCCTCATTTTAAAATTGTGCACACAAAGACTAGAGCAAAAAGTGTTATAAACAGTCTTGGTTTCTGGCAATAGGTGTTAACAAAGGCTTGGAAGCTTAACCTCAGATTTTACCTCTACCGCAAAACCTGCAAAGAACAAACCCTTTTGGACCACGTTCTAGATTAGTGTCTGTAATAACACCATTCGATGCCTTTTTTACTACACCCCGTTTGCTCAACCATCTAGCCTTCTTTTCCATGAAATAGACGGTTCAAGGCTAGGCAAATATTAATCGATAAGTCTGTTTGAGAGGCATGGTGTTAAGCTAAACGCAAAATAAACTCCCGGGACAAGTAACTATTTCTAGAAACACATTTCCTTAGCTGCTTAAAAGACTACTCATTTAATGTTAGAGAATATTGGATCTCAGGTAGCATTTTAGAGGTACAAGCAAATCTTATTGCAACTTTGTAGTAAATAAAGTGACAAGCTTGGAAATAAATTAAATATTCAAAATGGAGTTTACTTCTTGAATTCAAAAGAAAGAGTTGGTTGAGTCCCAAGCAGGAAGTTGGAGTTTAGCGAAAAATTTGAAATTGAAGCCAGTGCGATAGATTGGATCACTTAGTAAAGTGTTTGGTCTGAGAGTTGCTATCCAAGGAGAAAAATTACAGGATTTATAAGGAATCTAAACCTGATCCACGTGAAAATATAACATTAAGTCGCAGCTAGCTACGTCACCAATCAAACGTAAACAGCTTACCTACAAGCAAAGTTGTATTTCATCTATTCACTTTATATTGATTTAGATTTTATTGCTTATTATTTCACAATCTATTAAATTTAATAGAAGCTGTGCTTAACACTCTTTATAATCCACAGGTGCTCAGAGCAAACTGGCTTTGAGTTTCATTCGAGAGGTATTGAATTATTTGCCTATACATTTTTGCTCCTTCACTTTCTTCCCAGGCATCTCAGAATAATGTCTTTTAATAGCGATCAATACCCTTCTTCGTGGGTAAGGTTGCATTTGCTTCCATTCCAGTTTCAAGAAACAATTTTCTTTGGAAACACAATACAAATATCAGAAACAAATTCTTTCTGAGTTTTTCAAGTTCTAAGCCTTGCACTATGGGAGATTCCAATCTGAAGAGTGCTATTGATGAGAAAAATATTCTCATGTGGTTTCGAAGTGATCTACGACTGTCCGATAATCGTGCACTACAAGGGGCCCTGAAACAACTTGATCTTTTGAACAAAGAAAAAGCAGGAACCAGCTCACTATTTGCTTTATTCATTGTGTCGACTGGTGAATGGCAAGAACATGATGCATCTAAGTTCAAGGTTGATTTTATTCTCCGCAACGTTGAAAAGGTTGCTGAAAAACTAAAGACGTTTGGAGTTCCTTTGGTGATCAAGACTGCTTCCAACAAAAAGTCAGTCCCCAATGCTGTGATGGAAGTTTGTAAATTGTACCACATTAACGAGGTGTATTGCAACATCGAGTATGAAGTCAATGAAAGCAAGCGCGATGAAAAAGTAAAGGTTCTATTGATGCAGAACAAGATTCTTCTTAAGAGTTACCATGACCAATGTGCAGTCCCACCCAAAGAAATCCTTAAATTGAATAGTGATAAGCCTTTTAAAGTTTACACTCCTTTTAAGAAGGCTTGGATGGATGTAGTTTATCAGAATCCGAGACATCTCACCCTCTCCAATTCACTCCCTTCTCCAAGCTTTCGACAACCAACGCTGCCTTCTCGATATCCCTGTGCTTTTACATCCTCTATTCCGAAATCAGCAGATGGGTTCGCGCTTTCTGAAGAAATACAAAGAACAGCGCTGGAACTTTACCCTGCAGGAGAAGTCAAAGCTCGAGAAAGAATGGATGCCTTCATTGCAGAGAAGCTAGGAAACTACAAAGAGGACAGGGATTTTGTTTGCAAGCCCGGAACCAGCGTCATCTCGCCCTACTTGACTTGTGGAGTTATTTCATCCCGGCAATGTATCGACATGGCCCAGAAAGTCAACAACGGCAAGCTCGAGACAGGCGATCCTGGTGCCGTTAAATGGATTTTAGAAATTGTTTGGCGCGAGTTCTTCAGATACATTCTAGTTGCTTTTCCACGCGTGTCCAAATCACTTCCCTTTATCCCCGAGGCAAGCATGATCAAATGGGATGAAAAGGATGGCCACTTTGATGCTTGGAAGGCTGGGCTGACAGGCTATCCTCTAGTTGATGCAGGAATGCGTGAGTTGGTGAGCACGGGTTGGATTAGCAACAGGATCCGCATGACTGCAGCATCTTTCTTAACCAAAGATTTGTTGATCAACTGGCAAAAGGGTGAAGCTCACTTTATGAGACATTTGATTGATGGAGACTTGGCTTCGAATAACGGGGGATGGCAATGGGCTGCATCAACAGGCACCGACCCCAAGCCATACCTGCGCATCTTCAACCCCCTCTTACAATCAGAGAAGTTCGATCCCAACGGAGAGTATATCAGAAAGTGGGTTCCCGAACTAAGAAGTGTAAAATCCAATAAGGCTATCCACGATCCCTTCAACCGACTTCAACGTGATCAGTTTAACCAGCTTGGGTAAGCCCCTTCCAAAATACTATCTTACATTAATTAGGTATCCTGTACCCTTAGTCGATCACCATAAAACCAAGGCCAAAGCTGAAAAGGTGTATGGTGCTGCTATCCACCTTGGTGGTGAAGTCTCCAAGCAATCCCACCACAAACACAAAGGCCAACATGAGAAGAAACGCCAGGTCTAGCTTCCCAATTCCATTGACCAACTCATTCTTGGTTCCTAGCTATTCCCTATATCATTGCCCTGGATATTTATTTATTAAGCTAATGGAACTGCATGGTACACTTTAAGCATGAAAATTAAGTTGAGATATTTAAATTCAATACTTTCTCTTGGGTCGTTTAACATTTTTGGATTGGGATATTTCAAGAATGTGGGGAGGTCTTTATAGTAAGGTTAGGTTTTTGCATAAGCCATATATTAGCCTTCAGGAACAATAAGGTTAGTCGCATTAAGGTGTTGTAAGACTCAGATAGGTTTATTCTTTTTGGAAGAGTAGAAAAGATTCTAGAAGTGTTGGATACACCAAAAAGTAAAAGGAACCTGAAAGTGTTTATTAAAAATATTAGAGAGGTTAGTAATAAAGGGCAAGTGCCTAAAGTCGAAGTGTGGAGATCGAAATCTCCAAATTGATGGATTTTTCGATCTCCGCACTTTTTTTCAATTAAAATTTTTCCCAAAAAATTTAATATTTTTCTTAATTTGACTTTTTTTAAATGTTATTACTAGTAGCTAAAATTGAAAAACCAAGTTCGGAGTGCCCAAATTGATGCAATTTAAAACACACCTTAATTTAATTTGACTTTTAAAATAGAATTTATTTACCCCTTTGAATAGAGGGACTGAAATTGAAAGTGCAAAAATTGAAGTGCAAAAAAATCTTCAATTTAATATTTGACACATCAATATTAAAAAAAATTTAATTTTAAATTTTTTTTCTATATGTAAAAAAAGAAATCAAGAGCTAAAAAAGCTTTTGTAACTTTAGGCAAATTTTTTAACTTTTTTTGTTCAAATATTAATGTAAAATACTATTATAAGCTCTTTATTTTTAAAAAATAAAATTTTGTCTCATAAAAATTTATTTAAAAATCTACATATAGTTTCTTAATGGGTGCAGAAATCAAAAAGTAGTCAAATTGAAATCCAAAAAGGTACCAAAAAACTAGGACCACTTAATATTAAATTTTTGCAAAAAATTAATATTTTATTCATTATGTTTTATTAAGTTCCTCAAATCAAAAGTGAGGAAATTGAAAATTGACTTTTTAGATTTAGTCACACTTTTTATAAGCTTATAAAATTTTAAATAATTAATAAAAACGTTTGAAATTCCTCATGTAGATTCTTTAAGACCTGATATTTAAATATATAAAAAAGAAATAAAGTTTTTTGGCAGGTTTTTATTTTATTGCAATATTAATAAATTGGTGTGTTTTGGAGGCGATTTCAAAAAATATTAAATTAATATAATATTGTACTATGTTTCCCTATGTTATTTCAGAGGACAAAATCAAAGTGCACAAATCAAAGTGCAGAAATTGAAGTGTCTAAACCAAAGTGCAATAAGCTCTTGGGTTTTTTTGAAGGTTTCTCTTTTGAATTTTCTCCTTTCTCACCTCTACTTTCCACCTCTCATTCCTCCTTGAAATTTTTAAAAAATTTGTTGGCCCCCGGCGCAGCCAAGGGCCAACAAAACTTTTCAAAAAATTTCTGCGTCATTAAGAGGGTGGATTATATAAAATCTGATATCAAGTAGAAAAAACTTTTTTTCTTCTCTTCTCCTTTTCTTACCCTCAATTATCTTATACTATATCTTTTACTATATGTATTAGAGAAAAATAGATGTACAAAATGTTTTTTGGTATAAAAATTTGCTCTATCTATATCATTTTTAGTGAAAGTATAGTGTTTTTAACATAAGAATGTTCAAGTCTTCATTTTATGATATGTAAGTGGGAGATTCTTGATATCTTTGAATATTGTGACTTATAAATAAGATATAAGACTATATCTTTTATTAAATATAAAATGGTATAGTATATCTTTAATAAGAACAGAATGTACTTTATATTATTTTATTGGTAGACTTCTATAACTTTTATCATTTAAATAAGATCACTAATAAGCCAAAATACTTAAAATCATGTGCTTGTATCTTGCAGGAAAAATCCTTTATTTTGCTTATACTGAAGTATTATTATAGCTTTACATAAGCTGGAAATTAAATTAACCTTTTTTTATTAAAATTATATTTTATAAAGCAGTTTTTTGTGTAGCTTCATATCTTACTTTCAATTGAATACAGATACATATAAATTCTAGTCTAATTTTGCTTTTAAAAATAAAATAAACTTTCTTTCAAAAACAGCTAATTAAAGAATATTTTTATTATCTAGCATATATTTTTTATTGCAGAAATAACTTTCTTGGAATCTCTTTAGTCTAGAAAGACTTTTAAAATATATAGTTGTATATTCTAAACTGTATTTTTTTCTGCTTCAAAGTTAACCTCCATAAAATTGATTTTTGCACTTTGATCTTTGATCTTTTTGATTTTTGCACTTTTGGGGGGTCCCATTTTCAATTTTTGCACTTTCAACCTTAGGAACTTTGACCTAAGAAACTTGTCCAATAAAATCTGTATTATTCTGATACCATTACTGCTTGGTTTATTCCTGTTTGTTTTCCCATTTACTACATTATCCCATTTTTCAGTCATTGTGTATATGTTTTACGCTCAACTCAAAATGTGTTGTTTGCTTTGTGTTGGCATTGTTTCCTTAATTGCCATATTATTTTTGGCGCTTTGCACAGCCCCTTGTGAAAATATCAACAAAAATTTGGTGATCAGCTGAATTTGAATTAGAAAATTATAGGTTAATTGTGTTTAGATAAAGTTGTTACTGATCCAAATTCAAACCTTAATGATAAACTTTAAGCTAATCAGGAGCCAAGTGATTGTTGTGACATAAATGGCCATTCAAAAATTCTTTGGTACATGTGCGCTAGTTAATCTGATTGTCTGGGTGCTTTGCCATTGTGTTTCATTGCTGCTATGGCAATTTGTTGGTGGACTAGTGCCCAATCAG
This sequence comes from Entomophthora muscae, assembly GCA_014839935.2. Taxonomy (NCBI): domain Eukaryota; kingdom Fungi; phylum Entomophthoromycota; class Entomophthoromycetes; order Entomophthorales; family Entomophthoraceae; genus Entomophthora; species Entomophthora muscae. Next base: position 36,978 of record QTSX02003848.1, on the reverse strand, counting down.
CTGCTGGGTTAGCACTAGTCCACCAACAAATTGCCACAGCAGCAATGGCGCTCAATAGAAAAACAACCAGCCAATCATATTAATTAGCACACATGCATCAAAGAGTTATTGAATTACCCTTTATGTCACAACAATCACTTTATCACTTGGCTACTGATTGGCTTAAAGTTTATCATTAAGGTTTTGAATTTGGATCAGTAACAACTTTATCTAAAATCAATTAACCTATAATTTTCTAATTCAAATTTAGCTGATCACCAAATTGTTGTTAATATTTTCACAGGGGGCTATGTAAAATGCTAAAAATAATATGGCAATTATGGAAGCAATGCCAACACAAAGAAAACAACACATATCAAGATAAGCATAAATATATATACAATGGGTAAAAAGATGGGATAGTGTAGCAAACAGGAAAACAAACAGAAATAAACAAAGAGGCAATAGTATCAGAATAATACAGATTTTATTGGGATGAAAGCTATAAAAACATGTGGAAAGGTAGTAAAAAATCAATGAGAGATTTGGAGAAAGTGCTCAAAGACCTTGAATCTGCAATTGTAGAGATCAAAAAAATTGATTGCAAGGTCAAAGAAAAGGTGAAGCCTGCTGTCTTCAAAGGGGAAAAAATAGACAAAGTGCCTGCAAAGACCCTAATGACCAAAATACCAGACACCCCTGAGAAGACAATTAAGCACCTACTCAACATTCAGAAGACAGTGGTTGAGGGCCTGCACTTTAAGGCATATAATCTTTCTGTGAGGTCTATCTGGGTTGAAAATCCCAAGATATATGCACATCTCAAGCCAGCAAAGCAGGCCAGGAAATAGGATACTAAATTGCCAGTGCAATTGCTTATGCCAAGAATGATCAAACTGGCAGAAGCTGCCAGCAAGGAGGTGTCAAGGATCTGGATGTACAAGTATTCTGGCTACCAATAATCCACTTAACATCCAGCCATTACCTGATTTGGTGCCCTCCAATATACATTTTAAAATACCAAGAAAGGCAACAAAACAATATCACATGACTCTTCCAAGTATCCAGCAACTTGAACTCATCCTGCAAATGACCAACCCCTAGGTTTGATCCAAATAAAGCCCCACCACAGCAAAAGCTATATAAGTCTAAAGTATTATCCAATAAAATATACTCTTCTTCTTCTCAATTACATATTCAAAGCTTCCCCTAAAGTCAATCCTCATCACTGGTAGCAGCTATGGTTTTTTGACCACTCCCATGAAAGAGAAAATGACTTAACAAAACCCGCCCACCTTTGCTCACGTACTCAACAAGGCCACATCCCAGGAGACCTGGAAAAGGTAATTCCGCGCCCACAATATCAACAAGGATATACCTAGTGGATGCACTGTATTCAAAGGTCTGGTCATGCCCAAAGCATGTGCCAAGATAATTCAATGCAGTTTACTCTCTTCAACCACAAACAAACGCACAACCACCTATCACAGGTGAAGTTGCCAACACCAAATACATTGGTATCAAAAAGTTCTTTGGTAAAAAAAAAGAAAACATCATCAACTGGCTAGACCACTCAGCTGCTAAACTCTGTACCAGCCGCATCCCTCACAAAAAATGGGTCCAGGAAGCCAGCAAGCGCCTGTACAAGGCTGCAGCTAACTGGTTCACCACCTGGGTTGGCTCACAAACTGAAAAACATCTTGACAACTGGGAAGAGTTTAAAGCTGACATCACACATAAATTTAACGTCACCAAATTACTCCAAGACATTGCAATACATCTCAGTGATCTTCCTCATAAGACCACTATCACAGCTTACACCAATGAATTTGAGAGAAAACAACACAAAATTCAAACCCCAGCTCAAGCTGACAAAGTACACACTAGAGCCTCATTCATAAACATAATAAAACCTTCTGTTGCTGTCTTCATCTGCTCAGAGGCCAACACATCCATGCCTGCGCTCATTGCAGAATCCAAATAGTAGAAAAACGCGCAAACAAGGAATATGCTGCACACAATGCAACCACTCCTCAAACAGCAATGACAGAAAAAAACTCCAATGGCAACAAGCGCTAAATAACCAATCATAGCAACAACAACTCTAATTATAACAATGGCAATTGAAGCCAGAGTGCAAACAGCTCCTGTCTCAAGCAAGAGAGCACTGCCAAAGTAAACAATGCTGAAACAGCAATCACTATGAATTAGACCCCACATTCTCTGACCTTGAAGGTCTCAAAACAGAGGAAAAGGGAAAAGAGGAGGGGGAACAGGCTTAAGTGCCCATGTCTCCCCCCAATACAACAAGAAACTGTACCAAGGCACAAACTTTGCTGCTTGCATCCCACATCTCCCGCAATACTCCATTTTTATGAACAATAAAATAAAGACTGCTCACAAATTCCTGTCTATCATACAGCTATAAATCTCATACACATAAAATTTTATTTGACTCTGGTGCACAACACACCATGGTAAGCAAGACATTTGTAGATAAGTACAAAATCCCAGTTGTCAAATCTGACTTCAAATACACCAGAATGACAGAAAAATCAAAGGTTCTACTCAAAGGCAAAACAAATCCCTTTAGAATTGACCTCCAAGGCATACAAACGTCCATCAAAAGACTTGTCATGAACAACATAAACTACAACATTGTAGCAGGCATGGACTGGTTCACCCAAGTGAACCCCAGCATATGTTGGAAACAAAAACCATGACCATCAAACAATACAGAGTCAAAATTAATATCCTCAGAGAACCTAACAATCTCATTTAAAGAGACACAGTATTTGTCTAAGTCATAAATCAAGACAGCTCAGAACACCTAACCAAGGACAGTATCCTCCACATAATGGGATACACTGAATTCAAAACACACAAACAACCAAAATCCAATGCCCAGAACTTGCAGCGCTCCTAAACAAATACACTCATGTATTTAAGGAAGAGCTCATAGAGTTACCACCCAAACAGGAAGTCAAACATGGCATTGGCCTGTGTAAAGTCATGCCTAAACCTGCACCTCTCTATAGACTCTCCCCCATGGAGACTCAAACCCTCAAAACCCATATTGAGGACAGCCTAGCCAAAGAATTCATTTGCCCATCTGAATCCCTGTGGGGGAAGCAGTGTTCTTTGTAAAGAAAAAAGAAGTAATTATTTGCCTAGTAACTGACTACAGAGCACTAAATGCAAGCACAGTAAAGAATAAATATCCCTTTCCACTCATAGAGAATCTGTTTGCAAGACTCTCAGGAGCTAAATTTTTCTCTAAAATTGACCTCACCTCAGGTTATAACCAAGTTGAAGTAAAAGAAAAAGATATACCAAAAACTGTGTTCTTTACGCAATTTGGATCTTTTGAATGTAGATTAATGAACTTTGGGATGACCAACACTCCCACAACGTTTGTCACTATGATGAACCAAGTGCTAAATGACCTCTCAAATAAATTATGATACCTTGACAATATCATTATATTCTCAAAAAAAAATAGGAACACCTCACACATGTCTGCAAGGCACTCAATTGACTTGCAAAGTACAACCTCTACTCCAAGCCTAGTAAGTGCCAATTTATGGAAAAGGAACTCCTTTTCTTGGGCCACATTGTCTCTGAAAGTGACAGCAAAGCAGATCCAGACAAAATAAAAGCCATAAATAGCATGCAACACCCCACCTCTGTTAAAAAAGTTAGATGCTTTCTCAGAATGGTAGCTTACCTAAAGAAATACATCAAAGACTGCAGAAAGATCACCACAACAATCAATGACTTAACCAAGGGTAATGCCAAAAAGAAATTCATCTGGATACTAGAATGTGACAAGAATTTCCAACTATTAAAATAAGCTTTGATCAAAGCACCAATCTTGCAATACCCTAATAACAACAGGTGCTATAAGCTCAAGTTGGATGCCAGTGACACCGCCATTGGCACAGTCCTACACATCTGCCAGCCAAGGCAGCAAGACTTCCTGCCAGTCTGTTACAAAAGTAGAAATCTAATCAACACTGAGCAGAGTTACCCAATACACAATAAGGAATTTCTAGTAATATATCACACATGCAAGAAATGGAGATGTATTCTAGAAGGACATTTAAATGTCTGAGTACAAACTGATTGAAAAACCCTTAATCTATTTCAAAACTCAGAATACACTTGCACGGCAACAAGCCAAATAGATGTCACTGCTGGAACAGCTCAATCTGGACATACAGTACAAAAGGGGGCAGAGCTGGTCACAGCTGATGCTCTCTCTAGGCTATGTCAGCCAAGAGAGGATTATGCTGACCACCTGGACCCTGACTGGTTCAACCTATATAACACTGAGTAAAAGACAAAAGGGAAAGACCCCTCTACACCAACTAGCCCATGATACATTAGTAAGGAACAAAAAACATTTCCATGTATCAAATGTCACTGTATACCAAATCATCAATGACAAACGTGCTCCCTACATCCCACTTGCACAAAGAGTTGACACCATCCTAAGACATCACTGTCTACTAGGACACACAAAGGCTAACAATTTATACCTCACATTAAAAGAGATAGTATGGTGGTCCAATAATAAACAAGAAATAATTGATGTTCTGAAAAAGTGCACAGTGGGCAAGAAATATGCTAGCACCAAGGCTATTGGCCAACAGTTAACCCAGTACCTGACCCTTGAACTGTTCAAGGTTTGGGGACTGGACATAGTGGGCCTCTTCCCAGAAACTAAGACAAAACAACGTTTCCTAATTGTAGCCATTGACTTTGCTACACACTGGCCTATATGCTGGGTAACAAAGGATCACAAAGCAAAAAAAATAAACCAATTCATTAACAAAGCAATCATAGCTGACTAAAGTACTCCATACTACATCATATTGATGAAGCAACAGAGTTATCAGGTCACGTAGTAAACAACAATTTGAAATCCAAAAACATCAAACACTATACAACCTTGCCCTACAGGCCACAGGCCAACAGCAGAGTTGAACGCCTAAATGGCAGCCTTATCATAACCCTTGATAAAATAATGGATGGCAAAGCCAAAAACACATGGCCACTATATATGACTATGCATTATTAGTATCCCTGGTCCTCACCAATCAAGGGACAGGCTACTCACCATTTAAACTAACATACAGATACAAACCAGAGATAGTTACCTGCAACAACCAACCATACATAAAAATCCCCCAAGAAAACCTCCCACAGTATAACAAGTACTAACTCTACAACACATACACCTCAAAGCTAAAATAGCAGAAACAAAAAGGCTCAAAACACAAAATGTAACCTCTATAGAGGGACCACTCCCCATCAACTCCCCTGTCTGGGTCCTTCCAGAAACAGAAAAAAGCTAGACTCAGTACACAGGGGACCTGGAAGAATCATCAAGTATAGACCAGACAGGAACACCTATCTGGTTAAGTTCCAGAGTGCCAAAGAGCCCATCACCAAGAAGTACCACAGATTCTGCCTCTGCCTTAGCAAAGGAGAACACTTGACCCAACTGGTATCAAATAGCAAACAACTCCAGGAACATCAGGCAGCAGCCATCAAGACAAAGCCCCCTCCAGATGTACCAGAGTAACCCCTTAAGGGGGTGTCAAGAATCTGGATGTACAAGTATTCTGGCTACCACCAACCCACTTAACATCCAGCCATTGCCTGATTTGGTGCCCCTCCAATATACAGTTTGACATACCAGAAATAGCAACCAAGCAATATCACATGACTGTCCAAGTATCCAGCAACTCAAACCCATCCTGAACATGATCAACTCCTAAGTTTGATCCAACTTAATCTCTGTAACAACTAAAGCTATATAAGTCTAAAGTATTATCTAATAAAATATACTTCTCTTCTTTCTTAATTCCAATTTTAAGCTTCTCTGAAAGGAATTCCTCATCAGAGGAAACACAATAAGGTAACCTAAAAAACAAAATTAATAAAATTTAAAATTCTTACCGTTTTTTTAAAGAACATAAACAGCAAAATCTGCCAGGTCCTGATCCCCTTTGTCCCTGCCACGTTCTATGCCAATCATGTGACCAGGAAGCTTTTTCTGCCTCCCTGTCTTTCAGGAGCTGAATGACCACATATACAGGTCCTTTCCAATGTTGCAGGAGGCATTGGCTGAGCTTATACATGCCAAGGGGGCATCTGAGTGGACATTTATTGCCTACAAGGATGCCCAACTGGTCCACCTGGACCTGGTATCCCTCAGTGGAGTCTACTTGCAAACTTCATTGAGCTTGTTTGGGACAACCCTGTCAACTCTCCTATTAAACAACATACCAGAGATGGTCTGGGCTCATGCTGCTGCTTGCTTCTGCTTCCCAGTGGATCACACACTCTCTTACCTGCTGGAAAACTTTGGGTGCAGGGTTAGAAAATTGGCTGTTGCAGACGTAACAGCTATCAATAAAACCAAAATCCTCCTTGGCAAATTTGGGCTGGCCTGCAGCACTGACAAGATGGGGGTCTCTGCAGCTATGGAGCTGACCTTTGTGAAGACAAGGCACAAGAAGAAGATCAGCATAGTATAAAACAAACTTTTCAAGTTTACTGAAGCCTTTGCTGGGCAAAGGCTTCACCTTGTGATTTAGCTTGTATATCTCTTCTTCTTTGGGATGGATGTGTCTGTAGAGGACCTGGAAGGGGTCCTTCTCAGGATTGACAAGACCAGGCTCTCCCTGGATGGGAAGAAGGTCCTCCCAGTAAACAACTTGGTGGACCACATTATCCAGGACACCCTGGTCCTGGCTGGAATTTACGGGTTTGTGGCCCTGCCTGAAAAGCTTCTGCTTCACTCCCACCTGACTCTACTGCCTTTCACCAGCAGGCAGGAGTATTTCAATCAGGGTGTATCCACTGTCTACAGTGTGGTGGTAGAGGCTGTGTACCACCTCCATTGCTGGTTGGGTACATACCAAAGAACCCATTACAGGCGCCCTTAAAACTCTTTTTCCAATAAATATATTTAAACTTTTAAATTTTACTTTTTAAAATATTTAATTTTTCTAACTCTTATTTTAGCAAACACTGTTTTGAAAAAAAATCCCGGTGAATGTCATCATATACCCATAAATATATTTAATTTAAAAAAATTAACTTCTACAGTGTACTTTCTACATTTATTTTTTAATTCCATTTTTATATAATTGATACTGTAAATTCAGAATCTGAACATAAAAATGCCGGATTGTCAAATCCTTGGTCCAAATTTTGAATCACTTTTGCAGGATGGCATTTTTTAATTAAATTGAATTCTTTGTATATTTATTTGAATTTTTAAAAATACAGGAACTCATAGAAACTTTACAAAGTTCAAGTTGGACTGCATATTTCCAATGGACAAAATGAATTAACTGGAATCAGATTTGAAGCGTTCAAATTTATCAGCCATTTTCATTAAGTTTACTATGTTTTTTGAAATTGCGGGATTGTCAAATCCAAGAACCAAATTTCAAATCACTTTTGAATACCACTAGTAAACTCAAATAATAGTTGCAGGAACTGGAATCCAAATTTAATGTACACTAAGCATACTAGGAAACACCAACACAAATAAAGAAGCTCCACTCTGGATAAAATCAAATGAATAGTTCAATCTCAACAACCATGTTTAGACATAAAAAGTGGCTAAACTTTAAAATTATCCAAACCTGTAAAGTATACAATATTATGCACTTCAAGTCACAAATATAGAAGCTCTGCTACTATTCAAGGCTAAATCAAGATAAAACAACTACTCAAAACTAAACCAATAAATCCAAATAAATACATATTTAATCTAAAATATATTTTTTATTTTATTTTTATGGACCATCAATTGCATTCTTGACCAGCTCCTGAACCAGCCTGCAGGGCAGCCCATTCACGAGGGTGTCCCAGAGGGTCCAAGAACAGACCCAGAACACAACTTGAGGGGAGTAATGCTGATACACAGGTCTCCCAAGGCGTCAGCGCCAGTCAAACACCTCCCACGTCCCAAACCAGATCACACAGCCTGAATTCAAGACAGAAGCTGCTCTCAAGGCCTGCCACCAAATTTTACTACACCATGGTCACCGGGAACACTGAGGTTACTCACACCTCCACCGTGTACCCAGTTATCACCTGGCCCTGCAATCTTGATCCAAGAGTTGCCACTTCCTGCCCCCGCGTCTTTGACACCTCCCATGAGCCATTTGCCACAACTGAAAAGCCATCTGCACCTGTGATGTATTCCATCATTGACAGTGCCACCACAAATAAACACAACCCCATCCTCATCACAAAGGTCCACATCCCCTGTGTTAAGCCTGCTAGCCAGGATGCTGCAGTACCTGCCAAGGGCCAGCGTCGGTTGACAGATAGTGAGTGTGAAGCTCTCCACAACTGCTTGATTGGGGGAATGTCAGTTTGGGATTCTGTGTCCTAATTTGGTGTCACAGCCAGATACATTGCCAACATCAACAACAAGTATGGAAATACCAGGAAAATTGGCAAATCTGCCAAGGCTAAGCAGTAGCCCACACTCCTTCAGCCCATTCATATCAATGCAACCAAGCAGTGGGTTAACAAGGATTACCACCTGACACACTTGCTGTCCAATCAATGCTTGCCACAGAGTTTGGGCTTTCTATCTCCAAAACCCTTGTCTACAAAACCATGGTTGAATTAGGCTTCTCTTGGAAGGTCCTCAGAGTTTCTCCATACTATAGGAACAGCAAGAAAATAATCAAAGAACAACCATTTATGCCAAGACTTATCTGGCCCTTAAGAAGACTGGCAATGTACAGTTCTTCTATATTGAAAAATTGTTGTTTTCCTCCTCACTCAGGTCTAGGCATGGGTGGGTTGAGAAGGGGTCCAAGGATGACATAGCCCATTATGCAGCTGTCTGTTTGCAGACCTATTTAATGGTGGCGCTTCTTGGTCCTCGCGGGTTGGACCAATACCAGATGATCAAGGTTTCCCACAATAGCAGGACTTTTCTCAATTTTCTCCAAGCCATCAAGGAGTACCTTTGGATTAATTACCAAAGCACAACCAACATTGTTGTGTTGGATAATGTTGGGCTCCACAAAGTGGATCTGGTTGTGTCCAAGTTTCTACCCATTGACAAAAACAGCCACACCTCCAACCACCAGCTTACTGACTGTCCAATGAGACTCCTCTTCCTCCCCCATATTCTCCATTCCTTAACCCAATTGAGGAGGTCTTTGGGTGGATCAAAAAGAAGGTGAAGAAAGGCCTCCCTCATGACACTGAGGATCTCTTTAATATTCTTGATATCAGCCAATTTGCAATGCCACCCAATGTGGTGGCGGCTTTTTACAAGCACTTGGAATCCTTCCTCCCTAAAACCCTTGCCTCCAAGCCAATCAGATAAATGGGTGCTCTGGGTTTATTTGTTTTTTATTTATTTTGTTTTTATTAGGACTCAAAAATTATTATTAATATATAATGATGTGACGTTTGATTGTATTATAGACATAAGAATTAGTAAAAAATATAATTAAAATTAATTATTCTAGATATAGAGTTATGTATTTTTTATTATAATCCACCAAATAGTGTATTGACTGTTGAGTTATCAAATAAATTGATTTAAAAAGATAGAAATAGTTTAATTTTATTTAAACAATTGTGAATCCTTGTTGGTACTTTGGCTTTTTTTAAGCCACAAATTGGACCTCACAAGTCATCATCTGATCCTTAATATTTCAGTACCACTATAGCCACACAATACAAAAACCAATGATTTTCATGTATCTCTTACTAATTAATACTTATGATGCAGGTCAAGCGTATTGAATATATTTATCAAATCATATTACAAGGGAAAAGTAATTCAAGTTCTAAACAATCACTTGTTTAGAACATAAGTGGAGCAGGCCGTCTGTTGCGGATAAATTTGATTCTCAATGTTTAACTACTGTAATAAAGGAACCTGTACTCAACAAGCCAGCAAATAAAAAAAAATTTAATTATTTTTTATTATTTGATGTGTTTGTTACTATAAATAAAGTCTTATAATATATTTAGATATATTACTATTATAATTGAAATATTAAATATTAAAATTTAAATATTTAAAAAATAAAAAAGTTAAATTGCAAGGGAATAAAATTTATTAGGGATATGCAACTTGCAAATGTAATGCAATTATTCCAGGGAATTATACCCCAAAATCAAATTTTTGTCTAAAGTGTCTAACTGGATACACATACTTGTATGTACGTGGTGGACAACCCTGGATGCAATTGATAGAAGCGTGGCGCCCGGCACCCTGGTGGTTGCTGAACGCTTGATAAAAGGGAGGCAGGTGAGCAAATTGATTAGTATATTCTTTTTGGAAGGCATGTAGTACCCATAAAACAATGCCATTGTAAAGGAGTCATACAGGACGTGCTTGACTGTCCTATACCCCTGTGGTGTCTTCTGGCGTTCTAGTGCTAATCAGCATATATCAATTTGTATAGGTACATCTTCTAACTTATTGTGTTTGTTTTTAATATGCAGTGCAACAGTATTCCTAGGTATATGGCAATGTAAATTCTTTGTGAGGTATATTTTTTGGAGAATATGCATAATTTTTTATATACTTGAGCTAATCTGTTTATATAGGACACATTGCTGAATTTGAAGATGGTTCCAGAGGGCGCCTGACTTGTATATGCCCCCATGCCTCTCCAAACAAAATAAATAAAGGCTTTAAATTATTCACAAGGACTGTATCCCTGACTTTATTTGATAATTCTTTGAATAATTCATTAAAAATTTCAGTTTTTAGATATTCAGTTCCTACTTGAAAGTTTGATTTTTATTAGTTTTTTTTCATATTCATTGATGTTTGCAAATAGGAATTGTTGGATACTTTCATAGATATATTTATCAAAGTTTAATTTGATGTCCCTGCAAATTCCATTCATCTCTTTGAAGTTTATATTTGCTCCTATTTTGTATGCTTCCCTAATCCACGGCAAGCACCCCGCGGGTGGTAAATATTCCTTAGCTCTAGCTTCAATATTTGAAAAATTATTCATATTCATTTTAATTATTTTATTTATTTGATTTTTATTTATTTGTTTTACAGGGGCTACCAGTGACTGGTAACCCCCGTAAAACCAACTTGGCATAAAAGCTGCCACTTATGCAACCTTGTCCCCATCCCTAGTTATAACTAAAGTAAATATAAGCAAAACATAAAAAAGACTTACTAATTGTTTCCCCTGTGGCCCCCTCAGCCACAGGCGCTCCTTCAGCAAACTTCATAAGCGTTGACTGCTCTTCATTTATTTTTCTAGGTTTTATTTTTCTTATCTTTCTTGCAACTGGTGCTTCCTCTTGATTTTCATTTGATAAATTTTCAGCATTTCTTTAAGCACTCCTGCTTCTTCCTTGTGTTTTGTTTTCTTCTGTTTCCATTTGGTCAGTTTCCTCTTCATTTGTGTTGATTTCTTTTGAGATTTCATTTCTTCAATTAGTTTGATTTTTTGAGTAATCTTTCTATTGGTTTTTGCAAATTCCCACAAGTTGTAACTTTCACTTTTGAAATCTAACCTCTTGAGTATTTACTTTTGAAGATTTAAAATTATTTCTTTGTGTCCTTTGTTGACCATTGTTCCCAGGCTATTTTTTGTGGTTTTGTTTTGCTAGACCAAGGCCCTTCCCTCATTTCCCAGTTGATTTACCACAATTTTCCTTATGTTATGTTCAAGCTTGACCACCTTTTGGAGAGCTGACTCTAATTTGTTGATTAGGCTGTAGATATTTGAAATTTTGTTTGAATTATATCAAAAAACTGGTTTTTATAGTACTATCCTCAACACATGAATATTTTTCATCATTATTAATAAATTAAAGACCATACATGTAAAGTTATATAAGTATATTGCAATTAGACGTCAAATCTTGAGAATTTATACATTGTGTGCATAACTCAATGCCATTTTTTTAATAAAATTCATTGTAAACTTGGCCTTTTTCATTGTAATTTATTGAAAAGGACTTTGTTTATATTAGAGAGCCATTAACGTTTAGTACAAATATTGATACATAGTGCATTTTAATGCCTGTATATTTACCTATTGGTAATAATTATGTAAACTTTTCAGTCAGATTTTGCAAAGTAATGATAATGTAATGGATTAATAAATTAACATTTATTACCATTAATTGGCTGATTTTGCTTGCTGTGACAATAGTGCATTTTCTGACATTTATGCACTGGTTTTCAATTGGTTGGTTTCACATCCAATTAAAAACCAGTGCGTAAATATCAGAAAATGCACTACTGTAGATTCAGAACCTAAAGGTAAAAATTCAGGATTTCCAAATTCTTTTACGTGAACTCACTGACTTACTGGAATATTTTTCATCCCAGAACAACTTACTTTTTTATATAAAAGGATGAAAAATACTTCAGTAAGTTGGTGAGTTCACACAAAAGAATTTGACAATCCCAAATTTTTACCTTTAGTTCTGAATCTACAGTATTGCCAAAGCAAAGAAAATCAGCCAATTAATGATAATAAACAGTAATTTATCAATCCATTACATTATCATTACTTTGCAAAATCTGACTGAAAAGTTTGCAGAATTATTACCAATAGGTAAATATACAGGCTGTAAAATGCACTATGTATCAATATTTTTACTAAGCGTTAATGGCTCTCTAATATAAGCACAGTCCATTTCAATAAATTACAATGAAAAAGACCAAGTTTACAATGAATTTTATTAAAAAATTGCATTGAGTTATGCACATAATATTTAAATATCAAGAGTTGATGTCTAATTGCAATTGTTAGGAATCCATCCTTTGGGGGGTCCCTAAGAACTTGCAGGCAGACGGCCTGCAGGCCTGGCAGGGAGGGCCCACCACAAGATTGGGGCTAACTTTACAATATAAGATAATGATTTGCCCAGGAGAGCCCAAGGTCTGCTGGCAGGTACCATAGAATATATCAAGCCAGTAAGAGTGATGTACATTGCTCCAAATATCTGAGTAGAAGTGGATTCACTGGCAGCAACAGATTCTTGCGGGTGGTTGGTCCGTGGAGTGAGAGGCAGAGTCATTGGGACCAAATACACGGGAAGGTAGTTGTACTTGTTGCAGAATAACAGGGGAGGTCTAGTGATCTTGTTACCTTCCCTGTAGATAGTTTTGGTCTCTCTAGTTCTGGCCTCAGGGTTGTAGATTAGGATTTCCTCTAGGGTGAACTCCAAATACACAGGGTTGGGGGGTATTTGGTGAAATGTACTGGACTGTAGAGAGCTCCTGGTGGACGGTAAAGCTTGGGCAACTGGTCTGTGGTTTCTTGGGGTTTTGGGGTATGAGGTGAAGAACCACATGAGGTAGACTGTAGATGAAATAGAACTAATATCAAATATGGAATAACCTGGTTGAACCAAATTTTCATGTCACTTTATTGCAAGAATGGTGATGGGCATCTTCCTGGCGGTCCAGGGTATAAGTATGTCCATCTGTCATGGGAAAACTTTTACAAATTTCTCTGGCCCAGGTGTTACCATTTACCAGGTTTTTCCAGTTCTTATTGGCATCCATTGCGGGAGTTATTCCATTGGCTGGTTTAAACTGAGAATAGTCAAATTTCCTTGTTGGGTCACTGGGTTGGCCATCTCTGGATGGCCCACATTTATTGTGAAGTTTCTCTATTTCCCCTTCTGTGAAGGCCCAAGTTATTTTGGGTTCTATGGCTAGGCCCGCCTGCTGATTGGTCAAGCTAACAGGAACCTTTACTGTGGGGAGTGTTGATGTAGATGATTTTGGTTCATCCAGCTTTAGAGGGTTTTCTGAAGTCAAATCCTGCTTTGGTTTGAGCCTGAAAATCTGCAGGCAGCCAGGCTGGCGGCCCGCAGGGAGTCAGGGTTCAAATCTCGTAGTTGAGGGTTATCAGTGAGCATGATCAATAGGAGTTTGTCACTTGTGACATCATCCCCTTCTCTCCTGTTGCCTTCCTCCTTCCCAGTCCTCTTGTCCAAGGATTGCTGTATGGCTCCATATGTGTTAGGTAGGTTGGAGGCAGGTTCACAGATGCTTTCTTTGGGGGGGGGTAACCTGCCCATTTGACGTAGTACTGTGGGGTCTTGTAGTGGAGGTGGTGTCCATGAATGTACTCCACTTTGTATTTGATTGAGCGTCCCTCTTGGATGGGCAGGGGGCTGGTCTTGATCTTCTGGTGGGGAAGGGAGGTTCCTTCTTTCTACAATAGCAATGATTGGTGGAAGATATTGTGGATTTTCTAGGTAGGTGGCAGTTCTAGTTTTTACACCACTTCTCCTATTTGCTTTGTAATCTTGTAAGGGCTGCAGCAGTGATGAGCTAACTTCCTACTGGGTATGTGTAGGGGGACGTTCTGTGAGTCAAGGTAAGCTTTGTTGCCTATCTCCAGGGCTTTCCTGGGAACTCTTTTCTTGTCAGCAAACGCCTTATAGGTCTTAACGGCGCGGGTCAGATTCCTTAGGCAGGTTTCTTGGGTGGTGTGTATTTTTTCAATCCAGGTTTGTCCTGCTGTATTCTGTTCCTTGCTGCCAATACTAGGGTCCCATGATGGATCAAACCTGTAGTTGGCCTTGAAGGGGGACATACCTGTGGATGTGTGGTCTTTGCTGTTATAGGTATATTGCGCCATGGGTAACATCTCTACTCAGTTGTCTTGGTCTGCATGGGTATAGCATTGAAGGTATTGTTTCAAGATTTGGTTGACCTGTTCAGTCTGTCCATCTGTCTGTGGGTGGTAGAAGGTTGACACACAATGTTTTATTCCAAGGTCTTTCATCACTTGGGTCCAGTAGTGGGAAGCAAACTGGGGTCTGAGGTCAGTGATGATTTCTTCTGGAGTGCCGTGTTGTGTCAAGATGCGGTTGTGGAAGTGTATGGCAGTCTCAGCTGCTGTGCAGTGGGTAGTGGTTAGGAGGAAGTATGCCATCTTTGTGAAGCAGTCAACCATGACTAGGATTGTGTCAAAGATTTTTGAAGGGGGGGAGCTCTACTATGTAGTCCATTGACATTGACTTCCAGGGTCCAGCGGGAATGTCCAGAGGCCTCAGTAGTCCTTCTGGCTTTGAGCAACGTGTCTTGTTTCTTCTGCAGGTTTTGTAACCATTGATATAGGCAGCTACTTCCTTGTCCATGCCTGGCCATGTGTAGTTCTGCTTGATACTTAAGAGGGATTTATGTCTACCAGGGTGACCAGCCATCTCTAAATTGTGGTGGTCAAT
The DNA here is from genome assembly GCA_014839935.2 of Entomophthora muscae. Classification (NCBI taxonomy): domain Eukaryota; kingdom Fungi; phylum Entomophthoromycota; class Entomophthoromycetes; order Entomophthorales; family Entomophthoraceae; genus Entomophthora; species Entomophthora muscae. The sequence goes on along the minus strand of QTSX02003848.1, from coordinate 21,762 downwards.
CAATATGTTTTTTTGGGTTGGGCGTTTGGGTACGTAGATTCTGTTGTGGAGCAGCAGGGTAGCGCCTTTCAGGGAGTATTCTTTCTCTGAGTGATGGCCATCCAGGTCCGTTGTCAGGGCTTTGACTAGTTTGGTTGAATAGGTGTCTTGTTTCTGGCCCTTATCACGTTGGGTTTGCTGGCGGCAATCTTCAAGTAATTCAGGTGTATCCCTAGGCTGGAAGGGTCTAGTAGTGTATGGGTGTTGCAGTCCTTGATTTCTGTGGAGGAGGGAATCAGGTCAACTCTCCTGCTCTAGGCGTCTGGTACCACGTTCACTTTTCCTGGCTTGTAGTCTATGGTCAAGGTGTAGTTAGCCAGTTCTAAGGCCCAACTTGCTTGACGTTGGTTCAGCTGATGTGGTTTGAAAAATTAAACTAAGTTTTTGTGGTCTTTCAGAAACTTTACCAGATGTTCAGCACTGCACAAGTATCTGTGCCAATGCTTCAATGTCTTCATTATAGCTAGCATCTCCTTGTTGTATCTTGGGTAGTTCCCTTCAGCTGGTAGCATCTTCTTGGAGTAATATGCTACAGGATGTAGCATACCATCCCCTCCTTCCTGAAGAAGGACCCCACCCACCGCAAAGTCGGACACATCTGTCTCCAGCACAAAAGGTTTAGATGGGTCAGGCATTGCCAGGATGGGAGCAGAGGTGAAGGTAAGTTTCAGGGCCTCAAACGCAGAGGTGCACTCCTCAGTCCAGACAAACTGAACCTTGTCAGAGCAAAGACAGGTCAGGGGCAATGTAATCTGAGAAATTTTTTTGATTAAATCCCTGCAATAATTTTCCAGGCTCAAAAAACTTCTCACATCTTTCCTGCATTTGGGTACTGGCCAGGTTGTCACTGCTTCCACTTTTTCCTGCGTCATAGCAAACCCACCAGTCTTCACCATGTATCCCAATAATTTAACTTCAGACTGAAAGAATTTGCACTTCTTCAGCTTGGCGTGTAAGTTGGCCTGGGAGAGTTTCTCCCATATGTGGTCAAGATGTTAGAGGTGTTCCTTATGTGACTTGTTGTATATAAAGATGTTGTCCAAATATGCAACACAGAATTGGTTGAGGTACTTTCCTAGGACGGAGTTAATCATTCTTTGGAAAGTACTAGGGGCGTTGCACAAGCCAAATGGTATAACTAGTTATTCATATAACCCGTATCTGGTTTTGAAAGCTGTCTTGTATTTATCTCCTTCTTTGATTCTGATCTGGTTAAAGGCGTCTCTCAGGTCAATTTCTGAGTACACCTGGGCTCCAGTCAGTACGTCACAAAGTTTGTCAGTGTTGGTAATGGGATAGCAGTTCTTCACTTTAATGTCGTTCAGTTTCTGGTAGTTCACACAGGGACGCATTCCGCCATCCTTCTTCCCTACAAACAGCATGGGTGATAAGCAAGGGGCCTTTGACACCTGGATGACCCTTTTTTTGTCATGTCATCTAGGTATGTCTTCAGGGCTACTTGTTCACAATGGTTGCAGCTGTAGATGGGGCCGTGATGTGGTTGGGTTCCTGGCAACAGGTCTATGGTGTGGTCATAGATTGTGTGGTTGGGGAGATGGATTGCTGCTTCCTTGCTGAAGATGTGGTTCCACTTCTCTAGAGGCAGATAGGGTCCCTACACTGGGTTCCATTTTCAGGGTCAGGAGCATGGTGGGTCCTTTGCAGGTTGGGCCCATCTGAAATGGCACCACGTCACACAAATTGTCTCCCTTCAAGGCAACTATTTGATTACAGAAATTTAGGATAGCACTGTGTCTTTGGGACCAGGAGTCTCCTAGGATCAAGGGGTGGGGAAGTCCTTTCAGGATGATGGGGAGCGCTGGGTAGGTGTTCTGACCCATTTTCAATGGCAACTTGGCTGCGCACCTGAACCCCAAGTTGTGAGAGCTGTTTCCCATGATTACTTTGACGCCTTCAGTGGTGGCCTTTAGTCCTAGGTCCTTTGTGAGAGTGGCGTCAATAAAACTCTCCTCAGCTCCAGTATCAATGAAAGCTTCAACAGTCTGAGATGTTGTGAGTGTTTTTGCCTCAACTTGGATAAATTTGTAAGACTGAGTGTAGGTGTTTATTTGTGCCAAGGAAACTGTGGGACCACTCTTCTTGGGGCAAGCCCCAGTGAGATGGCCAGATTTGTGGCAGTAGAAACACAACCCTTCACAGTAGTGGTGTTGTAATTTGTCAGGGGATAGCCCTGGTCTGTTGGGTGTTGGGGCTCAATTTGTGCGCTGAATGTGAGAGGGGGCACCTTCTTGGTTAAGGCTCAATTCTCTACACAAAAGGAGTAGTTTGTCTAGGCCAAGAGTAGGGGGTAGTGCTTAAGGAGCTCCTTTAAGGCAGGGCAGGCTCTTTGGTAGTACAAGATGGCTGATAACTTGTCCTTGAGTTGGGTTCTGGCTTTCAGTTTTAGGAATTTGTCAGTATAGGCTTGTAGAGTGTGTGATCCTTGTCTGATGTCTAGTAAACTGATGAGGGCATGATGGCGGCTATCTTTGTTGTCACCAGTGGCCATCACTTCACTCTCAAATTGGGAGTAGTCCAGATAGAACTCAACATCCTCAGCGGTGGCCTTCCCAAACCAGTCCAAGGCATTTTCAGAGAGCATGGAGGCCACTCCAAGGACTTTTTCTGTGTTGTTGGAGTATGAGTTTGTGCTGTCCTGAAAATGGAGACGGAGGATTGGTATGGCTCTTCTGGCTTCTTCTAGGGTGAGCTTCCCCATCTGTGATATGTCCACCTTGGTTGTGGTCTGATTTACTATAACGTTCTGAACCTGCAAGTTTGGGTTCTTAGTCTTCTTGACGCCAAGCAAGGCGTCTTTTGATTCTGTAATAGTTTGGGATTGGATTGCTGATGCAATTAGGTTGGTAGCTATTTTGTATGCATAGTAAGCTGAGATCAATAAAAGTAGTATACAAGATGCCCAAAGAGTTATCAGCATCTTGGGGCTCAGGTTACTGTGTTTAAGGTAGATTACCATAATGTCAAGGATCCAGTTTGTAAGGGGTTCCCAAGAACTTGCAAGGCAGACAGCCCGCAGGCCCGGCAGGGAGGGCCCACCACAAGATTGGGGCTAACTTTACAATATAAGATAGCAATTTGCCCAGGAGAGCCCAAGGTCTGCTGGCAGGTACCATACAATATATCAAGCCAGTAAGAGTGATGTACATTGCTCCAAATATCTGAGTAGAATTGGATTCACTGGCAGCAACAGATTCTTGTGGGTGTTTGGTCTGTGGGGTGAGAGGCAGAGTCATTGGGACCAAATACACGGGAAGGTAGTTGTACTTGTTGCAGAATAACAGGGGAGGTCTAGTGATCTTGTTACCTTCCCTGTAGATAGTTTTGGTCTCTCTAGTTCTGGCCTCAGGGCTGTATATTAGGATTTCCTTTAGGGTGAACTCTAAATACACAGGGTTGGGGGGCATTCGGTGAAATTTATTGGACCGTAGGGAGCTCCTGGTGGACGGTAAAGCTTGGGCAGCTGGTCCGCGGTTTCTTGGGGTTGTTGAGTATGAGGTGCAAAACCGCGTGAGGTAGACTGTAGATGAAATAGAACTAATATCAAATATGGAATAAACTGGTTGAAACAAATGTTCATGTCACTTTATTGCAAGAATGGTGATGGGCATCTTCCTGGCGGTCCAGGGTATAAGTATGCCCATCTGTCATGAAAAAACTTTTACAAATTTCTCTGGCCCAGAAGTTACTGTTTACCAGGTTTTTCCAGTCCTTGATGGCATCCATTGCAGGAGTTATTCCATTGGCTGGTTTAAACTGAGAATAGTTGAATTTCCTTATTGGGTCACTGGGTTGGCCATCTCTGGGTGGCCTGTGTTTATTGGGAAGTTTCTTTATTTCCCCTTCTGTGAAGGCCTGAGTAATTTTGGGTTCTATGGTTAGGCCCGCCTGCTGATTAGTTGAGCTAACAGGAACCTTTACTGTGGGGAGTGTCAATGTAGATGATTTTGGTTTATCCAGCTTTAGAGGGTTTTCCAAAGTCAAATCCTGCTCTGGTTTGAGCCTGAAAATCTGCAGGCTGGCAGCCCGCAGGGAGTCAGGGTTTGAATCCATAGTTGAAGGTTATTAGTGAGCATGGTCAATAGGAGTTTGTCACTTGTGACAGCATTATACTTATATAACTTTACGTTTATGGTCTTTAATTTATTAATAATGATGAAAAATATTTATGCAAATGATTATATGTTACTGTATCAGATGTATACCATTTTATTAATTATATGGAATAACAATAATATAAAAAATATATTATTGATTATTAAGTGGAAGAAATAATATCAACTTCAATAAGTTGTCACAAAGAAAAGATTTATTTTACTCATCAAAGGACAAGAAGGGGAGGGACTGGGTGGAATGAACATTGGCTTCATCTGTACCTGTAAAAGAGACAGCAACAGAGATAGTGGGGGTGGTTTGGGAGTCAGGGTTGGAAGGCCTGTGGCTTGATGGGGAGTTGGGAGGCAGGGTTGGTTGACTTGGAAGGGACAGCAAGAGCAGATTGCTTCAATTGCTCAAATTCTTCTTTTGTCACGTATGTGGGCTTGAAAAAACAGATGGATGGGCAAGGGGGAAGGCAGGAGTCCTTTCTGGACTTATCAATGTCACTTGCATAGAAAATGATAAGATCTGATAGGTCCTGGACAAACACAGAAGGGAAAGCTCATAACCCTTATCAATTCTGGTGCACAGTTTGTTGTAGGTTCCAGGCTTTAAGCACCTGAGCACGGAACCAAAACTATAGAGACATACATCTGCAAGATGCATGTCAGTGTGGTTGGTGGGGTAGGACCAACAGATATGACCTGCAGCCACAATTTCCTTGGATGCCCACTCACGCTGCTCCATCTCTGCACTCAGTACAACTGTGTACACTTTTTTGCTGTGTGGCCCACTCCTCCAGCATGGCCTTGAGCTCCATCTGGTAGGCATACCCATCTGCGGTGTTCAATATTGCCAAGTAATATTTGACGCCCAATGGGGAAACTGCTAATAAAACACCAATAAAATGATACAAGATTGTTCTGTGCTTGTATACATCAGACTGGATTTGCTTTTCTCCAAAGTCTTGAATACTTGCCAAAATTTTGGCATATGGCAGGAAGATTACGACATTAAAAGCCCTCATTGCCCTCCCTTTAACAAAATTAATGATAGTCAAATTGTAGGGGTCGGTATCCACTAAACTGGGGCCACCAAGAACTTGATTGGATAGGATTCTGGCGGCAACCACAACTCTGTGCATCCACAAATTCACTGTTCTCTTGTTGGGGAAGATGCTTTGGAGTCCCAACTGGAGACGTACCTGGACCAGGGACATCTGCGGGTCACATTCCATGATGGCTATCATAAGGGGATGGGCTGTGTCACCTTTGGTCAAAGTACGTGCATCAGTCAGGGTCTTCTTGGTAGGGGGGCTACATTTGGCATGGGCTTGCAGGGTTGCAGTCACAGTGGACTTTGCAAACCCTATTGCAGCCGCAATTTCCCCAAGGGACATAAACATCCCTTGCTTTTCAACCATTTCAAGAACAATCTCTGGAGTGATTAATTTTCTTCTGTGTCTTGCAGGCTGACTGGCTGGAAGCGGGGTGTGTCTGCCTTGAGAACCAGACAGTGTCATCTGATTGGCTTTTTCTGGATTCTGGCTTCCATTGATGGCCCCATGGCTCACTTGGTCAATTCCAGATGCCATTGTTGATATATGATTTGGGTTGGCGGCTGCCTGTGTGTGATGTGCAAACAGGGCCATGCTTGAGGACACAGGAGAAAGAACACACTCCTGGGTGGTGCTTGCGGAGGGGCCTGCGGGTTGGGGAGTGGCTTAGACAGAGGCTTCACTGTTAAGAGACCCAGTGTAGCCCTGCATGATTTTTTCAAGACCAGTGAACAGCTTGTTTATTTGGTTGTTATTGGAAGAAGACATAATAAAGTTTTATTAAAAACTTAAACTCAAAAAGAGGAGTGTATATTTTAGTCAATTTTATTGTTAAGTATGTTAATTTTGTGAATAATAGGATCTGAATTTTAGCCATCCTAAAATGGAATAGGGTGATTTTTGAGAATGCCTATGATTCCTAAAAGAATTAGCACAAATCCACTCTAGATCCTTTGGCATCCTTTTTGAGACACCCATAAATTATTTTTATTTCAAATTCCTTGAAATTATGATTTGAAACTTGGTTCTTGGATTTGACAATCCTGCAATTTCAGATTTGTTAATTTTTACATGATGTCTATTATTTGTTTGATATACAGGAAATCTCAAATTGTACATTAGAATCCTGCATTTCTGACTCATGTATCCCATATTTGTTTGTTGTGTTTTGTCTTTTGTTAGTTGATTTATCTGCTCAAGGGATTTGAAATTTGCCAATTTAAATAAACCAAAAAATGCTGAATTGAATGGTTGATATTAAATATTTTATTTTTCACTCAGCTGAGTTGCCCGCAAAAGTGATTTGAAATTTGGACCAAGGATTTGTAAATCCTGCATTTTTACGTTCAGGTTCTGAATTTACAGTAAGAGTGATATAAATATATTTGTGTAATCCAGTATCAAGTGTTTGTGATAGTGTCAGATGCCATAATAAAATAATAAATATAAAATAAATACATTACAAACTTTCTTTGATGGTCCTGCTGAATGTGATTGTGGGCTTAGAAGCTTCTAATAAAAAAGATGATAATTAATAAATCCTAAATAGTAAATTTGAGAATATAAAAAAATTAGACACACTAAGCCTTTAAATGATTGGCTGTTTGACAAGGCATACAGGGATGAGCAAATCAGTGTGGCCATAAAATTTGGCCACAGTCTCAGCTAGGAGGGTGTGGATCCCGGCCTGCAGCAAATCAAATAGGTCCTTAGTCCTAGTTGGGGTCCCCTGTTTTACAACTTGCTTGAACCACCCAAAAACTTCTTGGATGGGATTTAGGAAGGGTGAATAAGCGGGGAGGAAGAGAAGGCAAAAATTTTCTGTGGCCAATTGCTGGGGGCCCACTGCAATACTGGTGTCAATCATTGGGAATTCCTCAAGAATATTGGCCACCTTGTGGAGATCAACGTTGTCCAGCACAATAACATTGGTGAAGCTTGGGCTTGTGCACCTCAGGTGCTCCTGGACCAATTGGAAGAATGACAAGAAGGTACAGTTGTTGTAAGAACCCAAAATCATTTGATACAGCTCAATTTCCTTTGGACCAAGGAGAGCTACCATTGAGTATGCTGTAGCACAGACTGAAGCACCCCAAGCCACCCCATCATTTGAGCCTTTTGGGACATACCCATATACATTCTGCATAGACAAGGCAAATGTTGATTTGTCAATATAATAGAATTTGACCATCCCCTTGGCTTTGAGGGCAGTGTACGCCTCTGCGTATTTTTTCCGGACGTCAATGTTGGTTGGGCTATTCCAATTATAGGGAGATACCCCAAGCTTTTTTGAGGAAAAGCGCATTCCCTTCACCAGATGGTAGTAAAAAGAAATTGAAGCCTCAACCCCAAAAGTAGATTTAACTATGGCCTGTATATTTGCCAGTTCAAGATGGCAATCACAGGTTATCCACTGGTGGATTGCCCATTTGTGCTCCTTGGTGAGCATGGTGGAAACGTGCAAGGATTTCTCTGTGGTGTTGTGATTTGAGGCGCGGCATAGAGTCACAACAGGAATCCTAACCTTAGGATTGGATTTGTACTAAGTCTTGGTTAGAATGGCAGGGAAGGCTATGTGATTACCTTGTGGCTCTTATTGAATAATATCTGCTAGACGTGGCTAGAGAGGCGCCAAAGTACGTGAAGACACAAAGACAAAAATGTGAATAGAACTTAAATTTTATTGGGTATAAAAATTGGGAATATATACTGTGTAGCTTTACCACAAAACAGTACATGGACGGTAGGATCACTTGCCACAAGCATGAGTGGGGCAAGTGAGTTTTGCATAATCAGGAAACCAGACAATTGAATTTCTCAATTCAGAGCCAGCCTCATTTTGAAGGGTGAAAGAAAAAGAGAGGGATTTGTCCTTGAAATAACCCAACAAAGGCAAAATCAAAACATGGTGAATGGCGGCATTCACAACATTGCCCCCCTCTAGATTGGCCTTGGGGGTGATACTTGCAGAGGAACTTGACATGCACACCAGCAAACAGTCAATCACTAGAGAGGAGTTTTACAGTATACCCTGAACCTTGTTTGAAGGTCGCTTCCAAGTGCCCGATCCACAACAAGTCTAGCTTATGAGCCTGTCCTCCTACTCTATGTTGATAGTAAAGAACATAGTCCTCAATGTTGAACTCAGGCAGGGGGGATCTCCCAGCATTGTCAGGGGAGAGCTCAAGCAGCTTGGTCTTATAGGCAGACATGTAGGCAGAGGCCTGAATATCAATGATTCAATTGACTAGATCTTTGATATGCTCATCAGGGTTTATAGCCTTATCAGAGGAGAGTAGGGGGGTCATCAAGAGCAACGGAGTAGTGGCTTCATAATCATACATCATAGCAAAAGGGGAATACCTGGTGACACAATGTTTGCTAAGGCAATTGACAAAGAGAGCAGCGGATAAGTATAGATCCCACCAGTTGGTGGCATAATAAATGAGCTTTCTCATGATAGAAACCAGAGTTGAGTTTGCGCGCTCAACTGCCCCATTAGTGAAAGGATTATAGGAGGCAGAGAAAGACTGGTGAGACCCCAAGGCTTCAACAACAAAGGTCACTAACTTGGCGTTGAAGCTAGTCCCATTGTCAGATAACAACACTTGAGAGCAACTGTGGCAGAAGAATACATCTTGCAGCAGAAAGGTGGCTGTTCTGTCTTGGCAGTGATGTCTTTAGTAGGGCGAGCTTCTGCCCACTTGCTAAAATGATCAACAGCAATTAGGATAAAGCGGCAACCAGAGCAGGAGCAAGGGAGAGGCCCTACAGCGTCAATACTGACAGTGTGAAATGCGTGTTGAGGGGGAACTAGCTTGAACTCATGAGTGGTGGCTTTAGGTTGTTGTATTTGGCAATCATGGCAACTAGCAATAACATCTGGGATCAGCAGACAAAGATTTTCCCAGAAGTAATTCTTCTGGAGCCAGGCATGAGTCTTGGCAACACCTCCGTGTTCTGTCTCTTTATGAGCTTGAAGAACCAACAAAAGGCAAATACTAGGCCTTACATAGGGCAAGTAGTGGTCTTGTACTTTCTTGAAAAGCTGATTGTCACAAATGAGGGTGTCTTCAGATAACTTAGAAAGGGCAACTCAAACTTCTTCTGTCTTGTTCTCCCATGACAAATGATATCCAATTAAAAAACAACCTGTCAGCCTCAGCAGGGTGTAGGGCAAGGATGGGCATTCTGGACAGTCCATCAGCATTCTGATGTTTAATACCGGGGCAGTGCAGCACAGTGAAGTTGTACCCTTTCAGGCAGAGAGCCCATCTAGCTAGTTGTCCTTCTGGTTCTTTGAGTTGCTGTAGTCATTTGAGCAAAGCGTGGTCAGTAACCACAGTGAAATGGGTGCCATACATATAATGGCAGAACTGCTTGACGGCATGCAGCACAGCAAGGCATTCCTTCTTGGTCACACTGTGATTTTTCTCATGCTTATTCAGGACATGAGAGGTAAAAGCTACAGGGTGATCCACACCTTTGTCATCCAATTGATCCAAGATAGCCCCAATAGCCAGGTCACTAGCATCAGTATATAGGATGAACTTATTATTTTAGTCAGGATATAATAGTATGGGAGCCTCTTTGAGTTTTTTTTGAGGGTCTCAAAGGCTTGTTGTTGGCTGGCGGTCCATTCAAAAGGGACGTTACGCAGCAGCTGGACCAAGGATTTGCTAGTGTCATCAAAATCAGGGATGGATTGTCTGTAGTATCCCATCATATCCAGAAAGACTTGGACTTCTTTCAGGTTGGTGGGAAGAAGAATTTTATCAATGGCCTCAACTTTCTTAGTCATGGGGCAAATTCCTGTCTGAGTCACATCATGCCCCAAGAATTCAAGGTGTTCCTTGAATAAGGCACACTTATATGGCTTTAACTTAAGCCCAGCTTCACAAATCTTTATGAACACTTCCTTAAGATGGGCCAGGTGGTTGTTAAAGGTAGCACTGAAGACATTTATATCATCTAAGTGCACTAAAACACACGAGAGCTTCAAATCACAGAGGATGGAGTCCATGGCTTGTTGGAAAGTAGCTGGAGCTTTGCAGAGCCCTTGCAGAATTCGTGTAGGCTCAAAAAATCCTTTGGAAGTGATTAGCACAGCCTTCTGTCTATCCTCAGGGGAGAGATCAACTTGCCAGTAACCAGAGGCTAGATCCATGGAAGAGAAGAACCTGGAGCCCCCAAGGCGACAGAGAGCATCATCAATGTGTGGTAAGGGATAGAAATCCTTTTTGGTTAATGAATTCAAGCGTCAGTAGTCCATCACAATAGATGACCTCCATCCTTCTTTTTCAGTATGAGCAAGGGGGAGGCCCATGGACTTTGGGAAGGAGCAGTCAGTCCAGCGTCTAGAAGTTGTTTGAGCTCTTTAGACACCTGAGCATCCTCTACTCAACTGCAGCCGTAGGGTTTAGCGCAAAAGGGGGGAGCATCACCAGTATCAATCTGGTGAATGATGCCTTTGGCTAAACCATAATCAGTGCTATCCTTAGAAAAGATATCTGAAAACTGATCCAGTAGGTCAAACACCTTCTTCTGTTGGACTGGGGACAGTTGCAGGAAATCTTGCGCAATAAACAAAGATAGGACCTGGGGCTTGTCTTCAGGTAAATTAAAATCCTGGAACGTACCAAAGGGATGTAGTTATAGAAAATCAGGAGCGTTTAGAAGCAGGCCATAGCCAACAACCTGCCCTCTATACACATGTATGGGGAGAGCAGACAAGTTGGCAACCAGCAGTTGAACAGGGTCTTTATGAGAGACATCCAAGATTCCTGGACAGAGATAGGGTTTGTTGCATCCTAGCAAGGGAGGAGAGTACAACTCTAGGAATGTACACTTGGGCAGCTCATACAATATTTGGGAGTCTAAGATAGCCTGAGACCCAGGAGGAATAGTCACAGCAGAAGTGGCCAAGAGAAGAATCCCTTCAGACGCAGGGCAAGCCATAGGAGGGCACTTCATGTTGGAGTAATGGATATGGTATTTTAAAGTGAAAAACCAGTGAGATATTCCAAGGCACATGTCTTGAGGCGCTTCCCAGGAACTTTAACTGGCTCTTCAAATATCAAAGGGACCTCATACCCTAAGATAGAGAGGTAGCTGTCCTTTAAGTTGATGATCCCATTGTATTCCCTAAGGAATTGAGTACCAACTAAGAGGCCATAACTCTCATTCTCTGAGACAACAGCAGGTGCAGCCAAGAGTAGCTTGCCAAATTGCATGGGAAGAGCAGAATAAGCTCCTATAGTGCAAGTCATGGATAGCCCAGCTGTGCCATACAACTGATGATAGTTAAGGTTGGGGGCAATTTTGAGCTTCTTGACAAGCTTTGAGGAGAAAACATTAACAGGAGACCCTGTGTCTAAGACATCCTTAATTTTCACCTTTTAGATGGATATTTTCACACAAGTGGTAGTAAAACCAAAGGGAGAGAGAACAGACAGAATGTCTTGGGCTTCTGCTAGTTCTTTGTCCCACTTTTTGATAATGCATCTTAGGCCCAGGAACTCCTTATAGACTGTCTGGAGAGGGAGCAAGACAGAGACATTTTTGAGCACAGCGTCAGCGACCTCAGCAGCTTCTTTGGAAGATTTTACAAGCACAAGAGACCTCTTGGCTTGAGTGAGGTAAGGGCAAGAGATAACCTCCTTGGCTTCAGGCATAGTCTTGGCGGTTGTTGTAGCTTTCCCAGAACATAGCTTATAAGGGACTGCAATAGTTTCAAGGACGGCCAGGACTGAATACCCATAGGCGTTGGGATCTTTTATATCAGAATAATCCATGTTAGAGTCATCAGATATATTGTGGAATAGCAGCAGAATGGGAGGAGCCTTGGTGTCAGCAGGCTCATAGTCAGCAATGGAGGGGGGAATTGAAGGAGACTGGGAATAATTGTCAACTGAGAGCGTCTTTGCCTCTAGATTGACTGTTCTTTTCCTGTCTGTTCTTTGGGATCAGATCCTTCAACTCAAGGATTGGTGCAGACTCGCAAATTGTGACCTATCTGTCCACAGTTATGGCAACCCTGGTGTCAAGGGGGATTCTGTGAGTTCATGGTAAGGATACACAGGCCACGTGAAGACAAACCAGAGGTAGAGGCGGCATAATTCTCCTGCACAACTGCCTCAGAATGGGTAAGGTGTATATCCTGCAACAGTGTCTTTATGCTCTTCATAGAAGAAAGCATGGCTTTATGGGCCTTGAAGTAAAGACATAGGAGCTGGTTAACCTTGAGGGCTTGAGCGCAAGCCATGTACGCCTCATGTGCGGTCAACTGGCAGCTTGTGATAAGTTGTTGTCCTTCCATGTAGAATCTATCTGCAAATTCAGTTAGGGTCTCCTTTGGCTTGAAAACAATGTGCATGAAGGAGTCCTTCTTCACTTCCAAACTAAGGTCACCACCAAATTTGTCAATCAGAAGTTGCTTCATATCTTCCCAGGTTTGATGGTGGGCAGCTGTGACAGTCCACATGGAGGTGGTTTGCAGCCGGGACTTATGTTGGCCAAGTGGAAGTTTAGTGACTTCTGTTGAAGAAGTAGCTGTAGGACTGGTCTGAGCTTTTGGAGACTGAAATGAGCTGGCTTAAGGATCATAAGATGCTGAAGAACTGGTGGTCCGGAGAAATGAGCCAAGATTTTGCCAAATTGATTTGCCAAGGTGGTAAAATGTGGAATTTTTTGCCTTGGTTTAGTAGTAAAGTCAAGAAGGAATATGGATAGAAGTGTGGATAAGATATTTATTAAGTTCCTAGGATAGAGGAAGTTATGTTGCTATGAGAGCTGGATACAAAGTTGTTTTGATGGGACGTTTTCCTTGGATTTTACTATATTTGTAAATATATGGGGAAAACGTTGAAGAGGTCCAGAAAGAACAGTTTAAATAGTATTCTAATATTTAAATGGATTTAGGTTGAATGCAGGGAGAAATGGTGCCAGAATAATGAACCGGTTAACACTTTGGTGCGTGAAGAGTTTTCAATTTGAGCGGTTTGAGCTGTGGAAATATTTTCATAGTTAGATCCCAGTGGAACTTCAGAGATGGTCTATTTCCGCGCTCTGCATTCATTGGTTGAGTCCTGGCAGGTTTCCTGATGAAAATGATTGGTTGGAAGCCAAAAGCTTAAATTATAAGCAAGCAAATAGTGAATTAATACTTTAAGCTTTTGAGAAAGTAAGTATGTAAGCTTAAGTTATTATAGGAAGAAGTGAGCGGCAATGGTTTAAGCTTTTGAAGAAAGCCATTTTGAAGGCAGAATCGTTGGGAAAAGGACACTGTAAGAAGGTGGCTGGCTGGAAAGTTTCCGGGTCTTTTTGAGGTCTTTTGAAGGTCTTTTTGGAGGTCTTTCCGGGTCTTTGACGGGATCTTTCTGAAGCCTTCTGAGTTTCTGCCAAGAGGTTTTGGAAGCCTTTTGATCACCAGCAGGAGCTTGGTTGGACTGATACAACCCAAGATAACAGAGCAGGAGCCCAAGAATAAGAAGCTGGATCCTAAGCGCGGCGCCAGAGTCTAAGTTTAAGGAGCAGGCGTCCAAGTCTAAGGAGCAGGAGTCCAAGATATTGTTGAAGGACTCCAAGTATTGGCAAATACATATTGTTTCCTTGACCCCCCAGGCCATATACCAGAAGATTTCTAAGGGGATCTTCCTTCTGAGAGTGAATAAAAGCACATTTCAACCCCTATACATATTTCTGAGATACATTTTCCCTTACTAGAGAATGACAATCCCTTCCAGCTGGTCCCTGGCTACAATCCAGGACACACTTGGGGACTGGTGGATAGGAACCCCACAGCAGCTATGGCACTACTACCTCTTGACAAGTTGGGTGTAGACAGGTTAGAATATGTTCTTTCTTAACCTTATCTGAGGCTCTTCTCATGGCAGTTTTGTAGATAGTTCAGAAAGCTGCAATGGTCAAAGTTTTGGGGTCAAAGACTTGCTTAAAGGTAGGCTTGAAGTGTGCTTCTGGAGTTGGGCTGCCATTGTTGCTATTGAGTACATTCATGTGTGGGGAGAATTCTGCTTCAGACTTGGTAGGGGCTGTCTGGCCCACAGCTGGTGAACACTTTCCTCAAGGGTAGTCAAAGTTTCAGAAGTGCAGGTGCCCGTATTTTTAGCTAGGGTGGTCTGTTGCTCAAACATCCAGGCGCTGACCCTGTGCTGTTACTACCAAGGACAGTTCAGCTAGTTGGGAAGTAATAGACAGACCCACCAAAAGGCAAGGGGCAAACATGTCATTTACTGAATCAATTAACTCACTCATTTCCTGTACATCTTTATCAAGCTCAGAGTGGTCTTGTTTCAGATGGTCCACCTCATTATCTAGAGCTATCAACTCTCTAGCATAATGAATGTGGAGGGCTCCTGACAAGCCAGGGCAGCAACCATCTTCACCAACAACTCCAGGTGGACTAACAACTGACACCATTGCCTCACGCAAAGTAGCAACCTCTTATTGTAAGTCAGCAACCTGAGTTGTCAGAGCAAGCACTTGAGAATCAGGCTGAGGGGTTTCAGGAGGGTGATCCTGACTGCAGGTGGATGCTCTAGCTCTCAAATGGCATCCCAGAGCCTATGTTCTCTATCTGCTAACTCATCAGATGGAGGAGAAGGCAGGGCATCCATTTTGGAGGTAGACAGTTCATTTACTTAAGTCTGGAGTTTGGCAATGGTAGTGGCAGTAGAAGCCCTTTCTTGACCAAATTCCTCACCAATTTTGTGGTTGCCGTTTACAGCATGGACTACTACTTGATGTAATTGGTTGAAGGAGTAAGCACTGAACTTGTTGAGTTGCTGCACAAGCCGTTCAAAGTTGGCGAGATAGGCATTTAGAGTGGAATCTACTTGGGCACGCCAGGGCTGCTCCAACTGGTGGAACTCATGAAGACACTCTCTGACATACTTGGGAATGGACTGGTGCATTTGTTCAATGGAGTTGACCAAGCGGGATTGGGAAGTGACATAGTTGCATTGATTGTCGGATACTAAGGAAAATAGGGAGTGGATCCACTGCTGATAAGCTGTAAACTGATCCCAGTGATGAGTGACAGCTGCTTGTAGAGACAAGATTTCTTGAACGTGGAGCCCTAACACCATTTGATGGTGGACTAATGCAGACTGCACAAAGGATGACAGCAGGTGCTCTGCAAGCCAGCTGCTGAGAGGAGATGTTGTGGAAATTGAGAAGCCACAATTAATTATAGTACTCAGCACTACTGAACTGTAACTGAAGGCAAGGGATGGCTCCTTCACAGGCTATCCCAAGGGCTACCAACATGACTTGCTCCAAGTCAGGGGTACCCATGGGGTAAGCAACTAGACGGGGATCATTCCCAAGGTTCAGTATAGCGGAAGTAATAGACTGGTTGGCAATATCTTCCTCAATAGGAGGACTGGTTATTTCAGGTGAAGTCAACTCTTGTATAGGCAGAGGCAAAGAACCTGAAAACGTGGATTCAAAAGGGATAACCAAGGGGCTTACAGCCCCTGTAGTGAGCACCATTTTTGTTGTGTCCTGAGGCGCGGCACAGACACACAACGGGAAATCCTAACCTTAGGATTGGATTCATACTAAGTCTTGGTTAGATGACAGGGAAGGCTATGCAATTACCTTGCGGCCCTGAAAGAATAATCTCTACTAGTTGTGGCTAGAGAGGCGTCAAAGTATGTCAAGACACAAAGACAAAAATGTGAATAGAACTTAATTTTATTGGAAAATAGGAAATGTAATATATAGTGGTTGACAATACCACAAAGCACTACTAGGACAGTAGGATCACTTGCCACAAGCATGAGTGGGGCAAGTGAGTTGCGCAGAATCAGGAAACTGAACAATTGTATTTCCCAATTTAGAGCTAGCCTCATTTCAAAGGGCAAAAGCGAAAGAGAGGGATTTATCCTCAAAATAACCCATCAAAGGCAAAATCAAAACATGGTGAATGGGGGCATTTACAATAAAGCAGCAGCCTGAGCTTATTGCTATTACCCTCCTGGAAGGGGCTAAAATGAAGAAGGGGAAGAATGGGGAGGAATAAACTTGCTTGCTTATATGATTTTTACTTTTAACTCTTTAGCTTTAATTTTTACTTTTTAGTTTTGATAATTTTTGTTTTTAGTTTTAATTTCTCTATCTTTGATTTAGTTATATAGTACTGATTACTTTATGTATATATGGTAAGTTTGGGATGGATTGTTATAGTTGCAAGTGAGTGAAGTATCTTAATTTTTGTTAATTTACCAGTAAAACATAAGATATTCACAGTTGTGCTTATATGACGTAATTCAAATAAATATATTTATTTCTTTATACTTTGCATAGCTTATATGATTGTGTTTATTTTTATTTTTGTCCCATTGTAATTTTAATTTATATGGGAATAAGAAATATTTTATAGTGAAGAGTGTAAATTACATTGTAAAATGAGAAACATTTGCTTATTTCTCCTTATTCTCATTAATCAATGTACAATTTTTGTTACATTTTGGGATCTCTGGGATCACTTTAGTATACCATAGTTGTATAGCTTAATTTTTTATATTAAAAGTTTTCAGTACATCAAGATCTGTTAATTAAAAAAGTGTCAATTTCCAGTTGTCAATCAAGGAAAAAGCTGAATTCTCACTTTACTATAGTGTTGAGCACCTGGGAGTCAAACTTACCACAGTTGCCCATGGAACCTCCTCCATATCAGCGATCCTCAGAAGTAGTTTTTGTGTTCTGGATATCCATGGGTGTCCTTTCAGGCTTAGATGGTCAACCTGGATAATGAAAGCAATGTCTAATATTTATTTTGAGCTTTTGATTGAAATTATAAAAGAGAGAGAAAAAACAAGGTTCAAATTGTTGGCTTGGAGGATGTTGGGGTAGGAGTTGATTCTGGAGGTTGCCATATGCAAGGGTGGCCAACTTTATCTTCATGCAGGATAGGGTTGAGATGTTTGTTTGAGGGGTCAAGGCATGGTGGTAAACCCCAGGAACCTCTCAAAAAAACCTTGACCCCTCGGTGCCCAGCAGGCTGGATACTTTATCGATCCTGGAGGGTCCAGCCAGATGCTGAAGGGATTGTGGGATCATGTAAAGTATTTCTGGTTTACTTTGAAAGCCGTGGGTGATATTTACTGGTATTCTTTTATACCGAACGCTCTCGGGGTTGATTGGTGAGAGCTTGCGTCATTTAAGGAAGAAGTTTGGGATCAAAATCTGGGAGGTTAGTTAAGTGATTGAAAGGGGAACGAGGGTGCAATGTTTGTTAGAGGGGTATAGATATCTTCTAAACGTGGAATGGTAATGTAGGTTGGATTTTTTAATCGGGAGGTTGGTGTTTTGATTTGGATTGATGAATTAAATGGTTTGTTGTCGTGACCACGTTGGATCGTTGCCTGTGAAGGTAAATTAAGATTCCTGCGCTGATCGCTTTGCCTTGAGTAAAAATGGGCAATGCCGGGGCAAGCATGACTAAATAGAAATATCACTGTTTGTTTGTGATATTAAAAGTGTTTTTTTGTTACCGTAAATTGGTTGATGGCATGAAAAGCTTGATCGTGTAAACGTTTTGGTGTTCACTGTTGTTGGTTTAAAATCAATGTACTTTTGTTTATTACTGGTTCTGGATAGGTCAACTCATTCAACAGATGTGATTGGTTCGGGTGCTCAGTATTTGAGGCGTGGGGATCCAGAGTTTGCTTATTCTGTGACTAAACAATTGCATAATAGGAAATAGCCGAGCCTGCAAGTCCGGCACAGAGCAGGGGTTTGATTGGTTGGGTGTGGAGATTACAATAGGAGCGACCGAGGCCTATTTAAGCCACTCGAAGCAAGTCGAGGGGGTATGGCTTTGAGTGTTACGCTTTTCTTTGACGTCGCGTCCCCGTACTGCTACATTGCCCATGAGATCCTCGTGCGGTACCAGGACCTTGTCGGCTTGGACATTCGCCTGATTCCCGTGTCGCTAGATCACCTATTCAAGGTTGGTGGTGCAACTACTTTCTTTAACATCTAGATTGCTGGCAACAATCTCCCTGAACGAGCGTGTCCAAATAAGAAGCTATACGTCGAGTCGGATCTTGTAAGCTATGCTGAATTTTCCCAAGGTACAGATGCATTAAATTATTTCTAATTGCCAGTGAAACTGCATTCCTCTGCCGAGTATAAATTCAACACCCGCCTGGCCCAGGCTCTTCTTGTACTGCTCAGAGAAAAGTTTCCAACCAACTTCCAGGAATATCTCTCGGCGCTCTGGGAAGCTGCCCAGGAAAGGGGCCTAGATGTTTCCGATCATAAAGTCCTCGTCAATGTCCTTGAAGCCGCCTTTGCCAACCCACCCGACGCCCAGAAGCTCATCTCGAAAACCTCAACTTACTTGTCCCTATTGGACAGGAATACCCAAGATGCATACAGGGCAGGTGCTTATGGGCTGCCCTACATGACTACACAGCATCATGAAACTGGCCAAAGCATGGGTTTCTTTGGATGTGGGCGGATTGAGATGGCTCTGGCCAGCCTGGGTTTGGGCTATCAAGGCCCTGTCCCCACTAGGGCTCCCATTCGGGCTCCCATTCGGCCCCATGCCCGGCTGCAGTTTGCGTTTGATGTCCTTTCACCCTATGCATACTTTGCATACAAGATCTTCAAGCGCTATGAGCGTATCTGGGCCCTCGACATTGACTACATCCCCGTCCACATGCCCACCCTATTCCAAGAGTCTGGTAATCATGGCCCCATCTATGGCTGTGAGAACAAAAAGATATATACAGTAATTGCTTTCACGTTCGCCGCTAACTCTATAGCTCAAAGACCTTCCCCTCCTAGCCAAACACTTCAATATCGCCCTGAGAATCCCCGACAAGTTTCCATGCAACACCATCCCCTGCCAAGCACTCCTGCTTATCATCAAGGAGCGATGCCCCTCCATGTTTGACCACGCCCTCGAGCTGCTCTGGGACGCAACAATGAGTCTGAACATGCGTGTTGAAGACCCCGCCGTCATCCTAGCCATTGTTCGCCCCATCTTCTCACCAAGCATCCCCCTCCAGGACTGGGTCGTTGAAGCCTACGGCCCAATTGCCACTGAACGCATCATTGTTGCCACAAAGTCCTTAGTGGCACGGGGCGCCCATGGGCTGCCATACTTCATCACCCAGACCTCACAGAACACCCATGAGCGCCACTTTTTCGGATCTGACAGGATCGACGCCCTGGCCCACCATCTGCACCTGCCCTACCATTACACTATTCATGAGTCCGCCTCCCTTGGTCTAATGAGCTCTCTCTAACCATTTAAACTAATATTTATGTCCTGAATTAAACACAATGTAGACATGCTTAAAATCTACTCTACCAATCTACATTATCAATAAATTGGAATCCACCTCTCATTATTTCCCATCCATACATAAATGCTAAACTAAAATCAACGAATGAATGGAGCCTAATTATCGTGGACAGATTGAAACATAGCATCTATATCACCCACTTTATCTCGTAAGTGGATGTCGGCTAAACTGAATTATGCTTAATTGCAAGTAGAAAATCCGGAAATGAATTCTGCAGAGCCTCGAGTGGCCAATCCCAGCAAACCCATCAGATCACAAATATGATGTCATAATCTGCAAACATTCCCGAAAACTTCGCTCGCCATCCCTGAAAGTTAAACGGTGATCCCATAAAACTTGATCTTGCCGCATTGAGCAACCACCCGCAAACCCCCCTCTCGGCCGTAAATAACATAATCCCATTCCCATAACCCCTCAAAGCATCCTGTGAACCTTGGTATCAACATCTCCACCATCCCAAACCAACCCCTCATGAAAAACCCAACCAGATCCCTTTCCGCCTAACCCAGTGTTGTGATGATCCCAAATCCACCACCAACCCGGAACATTTGATCCCCTTAACCAGCCACAGCCTTTCTTATCAGATTAACCCCGCTGGGCCCTAGCGCCATACTTGGAACCTTCCAACCCTTGAACATTTGATCGCGTTAGATTCCCGGAAGGTAGGGTTACCAAGTCCTATAGCCATGCTGGCAACGCTACACGATACCGGCCTGATAAACCCCCTTCCCTTCCTTACCTAAGATCTGAGTATACCGCCAACCTATAAAAGTTCCCCCACCCTCCCATAAAAAAGGTTATTATTAAAGTGGACAACCAACCAACCCTAAACAAATCAAGTCTCCTACCAGTTTCTGAATGAACCAGGGTTCAGCTTGATGCAAGACCAAAGAATATATCCCTAAATAAACCCCACATTATCCAATCTGAACCAACCGATCCACCAAAACCCCTTCAACATGAACCAGGAAAAAATAAACCTATAAACTTCAAAAACTACTTCTAGGCTAAAGGGATCCCCAGGAGCCCACTCCCACTAGGGCTGCGTCAGATTTCAGACGGGTGGCTCCTTTTCTAAAAAGGAGCACCCATCCAAAATCCGGAAACAGTTTCGAGGGAATCTTCTCAAAGAAGATTTCCTCAGAATCGTTTCCTTCCCCAGCCACAGAAGGGTGTGGTTGATACGGATTTTTCTGTAAAATAATTTTTTTTATTTTTTCTCTCTCTATTTTTTAAAATTAAAAATATTAAATTTGAATTAAAAAAATTTTGTTCAAAAAAATTTATTATAAATATATCAATTTCTAACTCAAAAATCCGGAAAGCAGAAAGCCTTCTGAGACCTTCTTTTTTATAGAAATTTTGGATTCCCCCAGTGTAGGGGGATCCAAAAAAAAATTCAGGGAAGGGAGGATAGGGTGATTATGGAAAATGCCGTAATTGTCCCTTTTTTGGGCTGACGCAGCCCTAAATCCTGCAATTAAAAAACTCATGGGTCTAATGAAGGAGTGGTTAGATCTGTCGTTATTTACATTTCCAATTTTCACTCTTAAGAGCAGAACTACATTAGGACTGATATGTACCTTTATTCAACCAAACATAGCATATAAAGTTATATCAGAAACTCCTTCAACCTGTATCTATATAGTAGACTGCTTCATTATCACAGCAAAAAAAACTAAAAGAAGGTTAGAAGCCATGCAAGGACCTGTTTGGAACCTTATAGAACCTTTGTAGCATTCTCAAGATGATGAATATGTTCATAAGAGATATAGGGGTAGGGTCAGTTATACCTAACTCAAAGCTGCTGGGATCCCTGCCGCTCCAAGAGACCCTTCATAGCCCATCTAGAACCTCCTGATACATGACTTCATTGGTCGCCCACCCAACTTTGAGTTTGTCTATCAGGGCATTGAGCTTAGTTTCCTGGCCCCAAGGCTGCTGATAAGCCTGCCTGCCAGCTTTCCCAGGCAGAGTGGCCCTTACAGCCTTGCTCTTGACCATCTTGAACCAGTCCCATAAACCCCAATCCCTTCCTGGTATGATATCTGCCCTCAAGCTTGCCAATCTATTGCCATTCAAAGTAATTGACAAATGGAGAAGATAGAGCTGCATTATCTTTCATACCCTTGATCTCTTTAAACTCATCATAGAGCTTGATGGAGCCCCCCTTTCTCACCAAGGTAATGGCAGAGATTGAGTTGAAGG